>JAOWBW010001258.1:0-89816 GCA_026119855.1 Campanula takesimana
AAGTGTGAATTTTAAGATGAATGTGACACTGCATTTATAGAAGATTCGTCAGATATTATGTAAGAAATATCTAGATATTTTTCGAAAATATCTAGATATTTTTCGGAAAAATATCTGATATTTACGGAAAAATATCTAGATATTTACGGAAAAATATCTAGATATTTACGAGAAAATATCTAGATATTATTTATCCGTCTTCCTATTTATAGAGAAACTGATGGATGGATTCATCACATCAATTCTTTTCATCTATCTCAATAATCAATTCCTTTCATCTATCTCAATATGAATTTCATTTTGGGCGGTCCATCACTTTCAGTATTATCTAAATCATCTTCTTCTTCCTCCTCTTCTGATGATGACGAGTCTAATTGAGAAGCGGATCTCGATGAATCTGGAACTTGCTTCTCAATTACTCGCTAATCGACTTGCTCCAAGTATTCATAGGGGCTCAATTTCTGGCCATATAACAATTGATCGTGAACGAGAATTGGGTGATGTTAGATTGTTCAATGATTATTTCGCAGATGAACCACATTCGGGGAAGATCAATTTAGACGTCGATTTCGAATGTCTCGTGATTTATCATACGTATAGCTAATGCTATAAAACTCATGATGATTTCTTTGTTCAAAAAGAAATGCAGCTGGTACACTTGGGTTATCTACTTTTCAAAAGATAACGGCTGCATTACGGATCCTCTCGCTTGGTGTGTCTGCTGATGCGGTTGATGAGTACATAAGAATAGGCGAGTCTACTGGCAATAAAATGTTTGAAACGATTTTGTCAAGGTATTATTGAGGTATTTGGAGGGGAATATCTACGTTCACCTAACGTGCTGACGTTGAAAGGCTATTGAAAATTGGAGAGAAGCGTGGCTTTCCAGGCATGTTAGGGAGCTTAGATTGTATGCATTGGCGTTGGAAAAATTGTCCAACTGCATGGGCTGGACAATATGCTGGAAGGAGCGGATGTCCAACCATCATTCTCGAGGCCGTAGCCGATTATGATCTTTGGATTTGGCATGCATATTTTGGTATGCCTGGATCTAATAATGACCTAAATGTGTTAGAAGCATCTAACCTCTTTTGCAATCTTGCTGAAGGTATTTCACCTCCTGCTAATTATATCATTCAAGGAAAGGAATATAACATGGGCTATTATTTAGCCGATGGTATATATCCAAAATGGGCAACTCTTGTGCAAAGTATCCATAATCCAATTGGTCCTAAAAGAATATTTCGCAATGAAACAAGAATCATGTAGAAGGACGTCGAACGTGCATTTGGAGTTCTACAATCACGATTTGCAATATTAGCAGGACCAGTTCGCTATTGGAATAAAAAAGGACTTGCATGCTATAATGACTGCATGTATTATAATGCACAACATGATAATTGAGATGAGCGTGATGTGAATGCGGAAATTCTAGATGCAAGGGATGCACCGCCCCCGAGGTCGAAATGATGAATGAAAATATTCGCTTTCAACAATTTCTTGAGCGACACAAACAAATCAAGAATAAAGAAGCTCACTTTGAACTACGAGATGCATTGATCAACCATTTATGGAATGAATATGGGTCAGGAAATTAAATGATACTCTATCACTCTCATGTATCTTAATATTTTGTTTTAATTGTAATTCCAATCATTTTATTTTAATTATCTATTTTAATATGTCTTCTTTAATATATTTATATATATTTACTCATTTTTACTTAATATAATTTCTTTAAATCATATTAATACAAATAATTAATGGTCTATGGAAACTGTTTATTTGTAATTAGTATAAGAATATTCTGAGAATATTTCTGATTTGGTGTAAAATTTGAAGTGTGCTGTTGGAGATGGTGGAAGAAATTTGGTGCTGAACACACTCTATTTTAGAGTTTTGGTGTAAAATTTGAAGTGTGTTGTTGGAGATGCTCTAACCACATATCTGCCAAACTAAATCTGTACTTCTATAGTTTATAGATAGGAGAACTGGTGTAAAAAATATTTTACTGTTCCACTGTAGTGTGCGGTTCAGATAATAATAGTAGTAAAAATAATTAGAACTGTAAAGATAAATTGGACTACAAACTTAATGAAAAATAATACATACAAATTGAAAATACCATAACCTCTTTAACAAACTGTGTCGTAGCCGTATTAGACACTCTCACCATAAGAAAATTTGTCCACAAACACCATGTAACATAGCACATGAAATAGGTACAAGAAGTCAAAAATAAAACTAATTAAGCAATAAATTCAAAAAGAAGAGGGAAATAAGAAAAGAATGACCTCTCATTAAGACGTACAGGGCGGCAGGCATGAACATGTAAGTCTTGAATTTTCATGAGACATTTTGTATTCCCATTTAATTGCTCCAGTTGTCTTTTATGAAGATGGTAAGGTTTGGTTGAGGGATAAGTTTGTGGTATTCACTATTCAGGTAAGGATTTGGGTTAAACAAACAATCTCATACATAATAAATGCATCTGCAGTGGCGGACCTTGGGTTACCGTTCAGCGGGTTGCACAAATAGCACTAAAAATTTACGTTATAATCGTCTTTTACTCAACTACATAATATAAAATACCAAATTATATTTACCATTACGTTATTAATATACAAAACTTTATGATGTACACTTAAATAAACCGGTGGGCCCGAAACAAGGGTGGCGTAAACAATTTGATCTGGCTCAAAGCATAAGCGGATTAGGGAGAAAATCATATGGGCGGACTCCCCGAGGAGACCGCACAAAGATCACGCGGTTTGGGGAGGCAACCTAGGCAGAACGAAGGAGTGGAGTGCGCGGGGAGGCGGACTGGGGGAAGAGACCCACACCTTAGCTCACACGAAGGCACGAGGGAGAAAGTGTGGCTTATATGGGGCGGACTGGTGAAGGAGACGGATTGTAGAGGTGGCGGACTGTAGGGCTTCGGTCGGACTCATGAAGGACTCCGCACGAGAGATGCCGGCGGACCGAATGAAGAGTCCGATGGTAGAGGGAGATGCCGAGTGAGTGTTGAGACCACTTAACTAGTGGTTTGTTGATAATGAGGCAAATCTCGAAAAGGGTGCGTGGGGGGAGTTGGCGGACAGAGAGAAGAGACCGCATAGGGTACAGCTTAGTGGAGTAATTAGGGCTTGGTCCTAAGAATGTGCTTGTGGCTTGAGGGACACCTAAAATATGGCGGATGAATAAGTCATTCAGACGAATGAACGTAGAATCCCACTCTCTATGGATGGGATATTTCACAAATAATGAACTGGCGTGAGAAGAGATAGACGGTTCGTGGAGACAGGTGATACGCCCGGACTCCGCTCGCTTAGTAGTCAAGATAGCACGGACTCTGACGCTCGGATCAGATTTCTGACATAAAGGACAGACCCAGATTTTCACGTCCCACTGAGCATGTACCACTCAGAGTGGTGGTAACAAGTAAAGTGGTGCCCCCAAATGAGTGGGTGACACGTGGCATCTTGGTCTCTGGTCAAGGCTATATAAACCATTCACCACCTCAAGCTCTGTAAGCTCATTTTCTCTCAGCCTTGAACTCTCTCATTTTTCTTGTTCTTCTTCTTCTTGTTGATCTCAGTCACCGGAATACTTATTCTCACGCCGGAGGGTTTTTGGGGGAAAAACCTTCCCCCACCCTAACGGTGTTTGTTTTCTCAGGTGAGCAGGTGAGCAAGGAGGGAATCCGAGTATTCGTTGACTTTTGACTACAACCTTTGAAGTAAGATAGTGCAGCCACATTTTTTGGTAGCATCAATTGGTTCCGTTGCCGGGACCTGAATTTTTTCCTTCTTTGGTCGTCTGAAAATTCTTAGAAACCCAGATTCCGGTGACTTTTTGAAGTGGAAAGAATGGTTGGAAGAAGACATCCGGTTGGGGCCTCAGATGTCCGGCGAGTGCAGTCAGCCGTGGAGGTTCCCACCCCCCGGAGACCTGGAGAGCACATCAACCCTCAAGTGGAGAACAGCCGGAGAACTCATGAATCAGCCCGGACCACTCATACCAGCACCGTCAGAAGGAGACCACCGACAGCCAGTGAGTTGCTCCGGCGAAGGCAGAAGGAGTTGAGGGATGCAAGAGCAGCAAAGAGGGCTCGACTCGAAGCAGAGATTCCCAATACCACTAGGGCTCTTCATCCTCGAGCCATGGAAGGGGATCAGTTTGAGGCGGCTCGATTGCAAAGAGAAAGTGAGATGTATCTGCAACTTCTGAATAACAATCAACGTCTGGTTGAGTTGGGAAGGGAGCCTCTACCCCTCCCACCGTTGTTTGGACCCCGGGAGAGGGCACCCAGTCGCGCTTCAAGAACCAGACGCAGTGAGGAAGTGTCTCAAGGCAAAACGGAACAGTGTGCTCATGGTGGTAGGAGACAAGAGCGGGCGGACGGAAGAGGTGAAGCGCGGATTGAGAATAGGGGAAGAGAGTTGCATCACCAACCAGCAGATGAGAATGGGTCCTCTTATTACTACGAGTATGAAGACTCATATTTGGACACGGGGTCCTCCTACGACCAAACCTATTATCCAAGCACGGGGATGAGGATGACACGGCGTGAGAAGACACTCAGTCCCCACAGATTGGTGGCAGGCAGCCGGTTGCATGATGGAAGGAGACAGGAGGACAGGAGGTCACATAGTCCTTACAGGTCGCGTGCGGGTAGCCGGTTGTATGATAAGAGGGAACCCTTTGGTAGGAGGACACACAGTCCAGAAAGATCTTACCGATGTGAAAGGGATGACTCCAGGAGGGAGGGGAAATCTGATGAAGAATGGAAGAAGGAAATAGCCTTGCGAATTGCCGAGTTGGAGGAGTTGAAAAGCGGGAAAAAAGAGGAGAAGGAGTCTTTCTTACTCCCTTTTTGCAGAAGGATTCAAGACTCAGACCCAGACCCTCGGTTCAGGCGACCAAGTCTCTTAGAGTTTAATGGAACGAGCAGAGCCAAGAACCACATCGGGAATTTTGAGGTGCAAATGTCTCTTTTGACTCGGGACGATGCGACGAGATGCAAGGCATTAGCAAGTACCTTTACCCATTACGCTTTAGAGTGGTTCCTTGGACAGCCGGCGGAGTCCATCACCAATTATGAAGATTTCAGAGAAAAGTTTTTATCCCGCTTTAGCGCCTCTGGAGCTCAGCCAGTCAGGAAGCAGGAGTTATGCGGTATCAGGCAAAGGCAGGGTGAGTCTTTGACAGGATACATGGAGAGATTTGAAACAATGGCGGGTAAAATATCTGACTTAAGTCAGAATGAGACCATCATGTTGTTCTCTGCCGGTTTAATGCCCGGTCCATTCAAGAAGGAGTTAAACATGAGGATGCCGAAAACTTCGGGCGAGATGTTTGAAAGGGCGCGAGGTTATGCAGGGGGAGATGATGGGGAGGCTGTAGCATTCAACCCCTCTAAGAAAAGTGTCAAAGAAAGGATTGAGTATGTGAAGAGTGAGAAGGAAGAGGTGAGGTCTCCACCGGGAGGTAAGAAATGGGAGAAGCCTAAGGAGGGGAGAACGCGGAGCTATGACTTCACCAAAATGACATTGAGGCCTAGCGAGTTGATGAAGCTGATAGATCTTCCCAAGCCTTTCCCTCTTAACCCAGATGCTGAGTCTAACCGTGACAAGAACAAATTCTGTGACTTTCATCAAGGGTATGGTCATGAGACGGACGGCTGCTACAACCTTAGGAGAATAATCCAATCCCGAGTGAATAGAGGGGAGTTGAAACAATATGTTGCCAAGGAGACTAGAGAGGGGGATAAAGGTCAGAGGAACGTGGTAGATGTGATAAGCGATCCAACCCAAAGCATCACCCAACTCAACAACCAGCTTATGAGTCTAAACCATGCATTCAATGTGCCCGCCTACGCTCCAGAGGAAGATAGGGTGATAAGCTTTTCGAGGAAGGAGTTGGCTGTGTCGGCCAGTCATGCCAGCCAGCCCCTTGTGATTACCATAGCGCCTGGACACAGCCTATTGCATAGGGTATTGGTAGACTCTGGAGCAAGTCGCAACATCTTGTATTATGAGGCTTATAAGAGAATGAATTACTCTGATGCGCACTTGACTCCCTACGGAGGAATGTTGGAGGGGTTCACTAATCACACGGTACGAGTTAAAGGCACCATTATCTTGGATGTCGAGATTGGGAACGGAGACTTGACCAGCACCAGTGAAATAGAGTTTATGGTTATTGACCTTATATCCCCATACAATGCTATAATCGGAATCCCCTTCATGCAGAGCTTTGAGATGGTAGTTTCAGTCCCACACCAGAGGGTGAAGTTTCCCACCCCTAATGGCATAGGGTGTCTGCAGAGTGAACCAGTGTCGGCAATTAAGAAAAGGATAGAGATGCAGAAGGCAAAACGGGCTGCTGGTTGCCCCTCCACTTCTCTAGTAATTGGGAAAACTCAAGTTAATATGGTGAGCGAAATGATTGCTGACTTAGAAGGGAAGGTATATGGGAAATAACAGAAAGCATGAGGAATAACTCATCGATCATTGTCGCTCCGCTACTAAGGGGAACTCATGTGGAGTGCATGGAGATTGATGAGGAAATGGATGAAGAGATAGTCATGGAGGAGCCAGAATGGGTGGAAACATGCGACATCCTTATAGAGGAGTTGGCCAAAGAGGAGGAGCCAAAGGCGACCCAACGAAAATCCAAAAAACCAGAAGAGATCATTATTGACACTCTGCAGTTAAGGGATGAACCAGAGATTCAAGCTCAAGAAGAGCTGGAGGAGGTGATCATCAACCCGGATTTCCCTGATCAGAAAGTCAAAATTGGTAAACAACTCACTCAGAGTGCCAGAGATCATTTGGTGGAATTCTTTAAAAATAATCTTGATGTGTTTGCATGGAGAGTGGAGGACATGAGTGGGATCGATGAGCAGGTCACAGTTCACAGGCTGAATGCAAGCTGTGAGTTCACACCAATACAACAGAAACCGAGATACCTGGCCCAGGAAAAGGAGAAGGCTATGAAGGAAGAGGTCGCCAAGCTTCTTAAGGCTGGGATCATTGAGGAGATCACTTACCCAAGCTGGCTGGCATGTGTGGTGATGATCAGGAAAGCAAACAAAAAATGGAGAATGTGTATAGACTTCACTGACCTAAACAAGGCGTGCCCCAAAGACTGTTATCCACTACCCAAGATTGATAGGTTGGTGGACTCCATCGCTGGACATAAGGTGTTAAGTTTTGTTGATGCATACTCGGGATATCACCAGATTAAGATGGCTGAAGAAGATAAGTTGTTGACAGCGTTCAGAGCCGGAGGGGGGGATCTACTGCTATAAGATGATGCCGTTTGGGCTGAAAAATGCCAGAGCAACATATCAGCGAATGGTTAACAAAGTGTTTGCATCCCAGTTGGGGAGGAATCTAGAAGCCTATATTGATGACATGGTCATCAAGTCGCTTGATGATGATCATGTGAAGGACCTTGAGGAAACTTTTCAAAACCTAAGGAGCAACTCAATGAAACTGAATCCAAGTAAGTGCACCTTTGGAGTGACAGCTGGGAAATTCTTGGGCTTTATCATCAACCGAAGGGGTATAGAGGCCAACCCTGAAAAAATCCAAGCACTGGTAGACATGGCACCCCCTAAGTCAGTTAAGGAAATCCAAAGATTGAATGGAAGGATCATCGCTTTGGGCCGCTTTATTTCTCGGTCCGCAGAGAGGTGTTTACCGTTTTTTAAAGTGCTCAAAGGTAACAAGGAGTTTGCGTGGGATGAAGAGTGTAGCAAGTCATTTGAAGAGATTAAGAGATATCTTGGCAAGCCACCGCTGTTGTGCAGTCCGAACGTGGGGGATGAACTTTTTGTGTATCTAGCAGCCACCGACTCGGCAGTGGCAGCAGTCCTCACCAAGGAGGAAGGCAATGTCCAAAAACCGGTGTATTACGTTTCTAAGACCTTGAGTGATGTGGAGACAAGGTACTTTAACGCGGAGAAGCTTGCTTATGCACTTGTTATTGCAGCTCGCAAGTTGAGGGCTTACTTCACAGCACACTCCATCACAGTCCTCACTAACGCTCCGTTAAGGAAGGTCCTACAGCAACCAGACTCCTCAGGAAGACTCTTGGCTTGGTCCATTGAATTGACAGAATTCGACATCAAGTATGAGCCGAGGAAGGCTATTAAGGCTCAAGCGTTGGCTGACTTCGTGGTAGAAACGTCCTTCAAAAAACTCGATGAAGAAGTTGCAGAGATAGCTAGTAGTAGCCAGCCGCCCAAAAAGAAAATTGCTCTTCTCCCAAACAAGTTGAGACTGAGGCCTCCCAACTGTTGGTCTCTGCATGTCGATGGCTCCTCTGCAAAAGGAGGAAGTGGAGCAGGAATCGTGTTGATAGCACCCGAACGAGAAGATAAGTTTGAGAAGGCTTTGAGGTTCAAGTTTTCCTGCTTCAAATAATCAAGCGGAGTATGAAGCATTGATAGCAGGTTTGGAGATCGCTCGGGACATCCACATCAAATACTTGGTGATTCACTCAGATTCGCAGCTAGTAGTGAATCAAGTAAAGGGGGAGTACGGGGTTATCCACCCCATTCTAGTCAGGTATTGTGATTTGGCAAAGGAAATTTTGAAAAACTTTGAGTTTTGGGATTTGGTGCAAATCAACAGGTCAGAGAATAAGAGAGCTGATTTTTTAAGCAAGATGGCAAGCGAGGAAATTAAGAACTTACCGGGTGAAGTAGTGGTGGAATTTCTTGAGCATCCCGCTATCAGCCAGCCACAGATAATGGAGATCGAGGTTACTGAGAAGGATTGGGTTGATGAGATGGCTGAGTACCTGGAAAGTGAAGTGTTGCCTAGTGATGAAGAGAAATCTAAATTAATCAAGTGGACGTCTCCAAGGTTCACTGTACAAGAAGGGATACTGTATCGCAGATCTTTTTCCAGGCCCCTGATGCGGTGTGTGAAGCCCGAAATGACTAATAGGGTATTGTTTGAGATTCATGAAGGAGTGTGTGGGGGACATCCAGGTGCAAGGTCACTAGCTGATAAAGTCTTGTTCCATGGTTATTATTGGCCTAGCTTGAGGCGAGACGCAGAAGAGTATGTGAAAAGGTGTGACAAGTGCCAGAGGTATGCTGACATCCCGCGTCTGCCTGCGACTGAGCAAACTCCTGTGGTAGCCTCTTGGCCCTTTGACATGTGGGGGATTGATTTAATTGGGCCGTTCGCCAAGGCGAAAGGTGGATACACACATGTGGTGGTAGCGGTAGACTACTTTACCAAGTGGACAGAGGCAAAGGCCTTATCAACTATCTCGGAGGACAATGTGGTTAAGTTTGTGAGAGAGAACATTTTTTGCCGATATGGAGTCCCAAGGAAAATCGTGTCTGATCACGGTACTCAATTCCAAGCCAAGTTTGAGGCGGAGTGTGAAAGGTTCAGTGTAAAACATTGGATGTCATCCGTAGCAAGGCCGCAAGGTAACGGACAAGCGGAAGCTACGAATAAGCAAGTTATCAATGCTCTGAAGAAGATTCTAGAGGGGAAAGCTGGAAAATGGATAGAAGAGTTGTCCACGGATCTGTGGTACGTGAGGACTACTACGAAAGGATCAACGGGGGAGACGCCATTTGCACTCACCTATGGATCAGAGGCCATGGCGCCGGTTGAGATGGCCTTACCTTCATACCGAGTCTTTTATTTCGATGAAGGCAAGAATGACCAGAGAAGACTTACAGACTTAGACTTGTGCGATGAGAAAAGGCTGGATGCAAGAATGAGAATGGTCAATTACAAGCAGAAAATGAAGAGTCAACATGACAAGAGAGTGAATAGAAGGTCTTTCAATGTAGGTGATTGGGTCTTGAGGAAGATTGAAGCTACTGGTCATAGGAGAGGCTACAGCAAGCTGGAGCCCAACTGGGAAGGTCCTTTCCAAATCTCTAAGGTCACCAGAGAAGGAACCTATCTGCTCAAGAAAGAGGATGGCACAGAGCTCAAAAATCCGTGGCATGTGGATCATCTCAAGAAGTATTATCATTAAGTAGTGGGAACAACACTCAGCAGTAATGGTGATAGTACATCACTGGTAGTAAAGTATCGGTAGTAGAATTAGAGCAGTAGTGGTAATGGGGCAGCCCTAGTGATTGGCAATTGAAGCCCGTTGTAAGCAGCTATCTATCTTAAAGTTTATGAATTGAAGTATCTCTTTCTCCTTTAAATTGGTATATGAAAATGAGCTCCTTGATTGAATGATGAAAATCTAACTGAGTGCCCTCTCGGAGGCGAATTTGTGAAAATCAAAGACTTGGTTTAAAGGTACCAAGCATTAAAGACTCGGTTTAAAGGTACCGAGCGCCCAAAGACTCGGTTTAAAGGTACCGAGCACCTAAAGACTTGGTTTAAAGGTACCAAGCATCTCAAGGCTTGGTTTCAAGGTACCAAGCGCCCTGAAAGACTTGGTTTAAAGGTACCAAGCATTAAAGACTCGGTTGAAAGGTACCGAGCGCCCAAAGACTCGGTTTAAAGGTACCGAGCACTTAAAGACTTGGTTTAAAGGTACCAAGCATCTGAAGACTTGGTTTCGAGGTACCAAGCGCCCTGAAAGACTTGGTTTTAAGGTACCAAGCATTAAAAGACTCGGTTGCAAGGTACCGAGCGCCCAAAGACTCGGTTTAAAGGTACCGAGCACCTAAAGCCTTGGTTTAAAGGTACCAAGCATCTAAAGACTTGGTTTCGAGGTACCAAGTGCCCTGAAAGACTTGGTTTTAAGGTACCAAGCAATAAAGACTCGAAATATGGGTACTGAGCACCTCAAGGATTTGTTTCAAGGTACCAAGCACCCAAAGACTGGGATTGCATGCATCAAGCATCGAAACACCTGGTTTAAAGGTACCAAGTTAGTTTCAAGCACTTAAGCACACGATAAAGAGCAATACCTTAGGGAAATTAGCGAAAAAGTCGCTAAAATGTACACCTAGTTATTGACTCGCTCAAGTGAACATAAAAATCTATCACGACGAGTTGTGCGAGGATGACCATGAGTTCGGACTGCCTAGAGGGCAAGAGTCTGAATGCCGTCTGACTGCTCAGATGGCAAGAGTCTGCTTAGAAGGTAAGAGTCTGACTGCTCAGACGGCAAGAGTCTGACTGCCTAGAGGGCAAGAATCTGAATGCCGTCTGACTACCTGGAAGGAAAGAGTCTGACTGCCCAGACAGCAAGAGTCTGACTGCCCAGACGGCAAGAGTCTGCCTAGAAGGTAAGAGTCTGACTGCCTGGAAGGGAAGAGTCTGACTGCTCAGACGGCAAGAATCCGACTGCTCAGACGGCAGGAGTCTGACTGCCTAGAATGTAAAAGTCCGACTGCACAGAAGATACGAGTGGCTGATTAGTCAACCAGTTAAAGGCAGGTGGCAAGTCAATGCGGCTGCCTAAAGACAGCCTCATCTCAGAATATAATGTATATGAGAGATTATAAAATTAGTTCAAAACAAGCGCGAAGCTCGAGGAAACCGCCTAAGATAACATCCCAATGGATACTTGTCAAAGAAAACACGAAATAAAAAGTTTTAGAGGCACGCAGGCCACTATTTAATAGACTACAAGCTTCAAATACGAAGTAAAAAGTTCAGAGGCACGCAGGCCACTATTTAATAGACTACAAGCTTCAAATGCGAAATAAAAAGTTTTAGAGGCACACATGCCATTACTCAGTGAAACACAATGTCTTGATACAAACACAAGGGTCCTGAAAACGCGAAACTAATAGTGCGGAGGGAACCGGTTCTGGAGAGCCTCCTTTTGGTCGGCAATTTCTTTCTCTTTGGCCTCGGCAAGTTGATAGTAGAGATCCAGAAAATTGGTGTCAGAAGGAGGAACATGCCATGGAGCTCGTCCTAACTCAGAATCGAACTGAGCCACGCGCTGCAATTCATCCGCATTATAGGGTAACTGAGTGTGAGCAAGCCTAGACACATCACCATAGGGGTGCTCAGCGAGCCATCGAGCCGCTGTATCAACAGAAATGCCTTCAGCTAAAGCTGGACGTATCACATCGAATTGAGACCGTTCTATGGTAGGATAGAGCTCGTCAGAAGACTTGAACTCTGCAACGGCCTCCAAACGGATGGTAGCAAAGGAAGCCTGCATACTCGCAACTTCCTGCTTCAGTGAGTCATTCTCCTTTTGTAAGTCAGCTTTGGAAGACTCATGCATGGTCACCGCTTCTGTCAACTGAGCCTCCAATTGGGATCTACTAGCCGTCAGTTCAGCAATATCGCTCTTCAACCGAATAACTTCCTGACGCATGATCTCCTTCTCATCCTCCAAGGCAGCAGCTTTATTCTGAGCGGACGTCACTTGTTTTCTCCAATCTCGCTTTCGCCTCGCAGCAGATTCCTTCCGCAAAGAGATCTCATGGTTCAGCTGGTCGATCCTATCGCAAAGAGCGGTAATATACCCGCCTATCTGGAGAATGAAAGAGAGGAAAGAGTATTAAAATAAAAGAAAAACGCTAGGTGCGTAAGGAGTAGTAAATCATAAAAGGAGGTATACCTCGCTCATAGTCTGGCCGGCATAATCCCTGATAGCGGTGGTATTCACCGTTTCAAGTTCAGCGACGTGCCTCAAGTCACGAACCCTCCTTAACATTGATCCCCCAAATGAACTTCTAGTAGGATCACGGGAACGCAAATCAAAACCCTCCATATCAGGCACACTCCCTAACTCATGAGCAACCCGCTGCATACCCTCGGAATCGATAGGAAACTGGAAGCCGGGCTGTAGCCAGCAGACATCCTGAGGACCCATGACTTCATCATCATTCAAAGGCTCTTTGCCCGAATTGCGAGGAGAAGAAGAGACCCGACGACCCCTCTTGTGCTGACGACCCGTAACGGAACCAGAAGCCGACATCCCGGCCCTTACAGCTGGATCCTCCTCATCCTCATTTGCTTCTTCCCCTGCCAAATCAACTACCTCGATACTTGGTTGATGTGGGACATCGGCTCTCTCTGAACCCTCCTCATCTCCACCAACGCAAATGTGAAGAGGGACACTCGCGGTAGCAGGTTGCTTCTGCAATAGATCAGTAATCTTGTCAGCCTCAGCTTGCTTAGCCCTCTTAGCTTGAATGTAAGCTCTTCTCTGCGCCCGAATGTCCATGGAGTAATAAGCTGAAAGAAAGAAAGAAGAGTAATTAGAACTCAGCAATACATACGGGATACATGAAAACTAAGTAGATAAGGAGCTAGATGAAAACCAGTGAAGTCCGACATGGCCCCACATAAAGACCCATCCCCACGAGAACATGTTGCACAAACCCCTGAGATAACATCGCCATCATGCCATTCCCAACCTGGACATAATGAAGAGAGGGGGAAACGAATCATGGGAATAACCACCCCCTCTGCTGCAGGAGAAATCCCAACCCGCCTCAACAGATTCTCGTCGCTCAAAATGGACATCGACGAATATAATGCCCCAGTATCACCAAAGGGATGCAACAACACCCTTTTCACCTCTTTTTCTAATTCAGTTAGCCGAGATCTCGTACCCATTTTACTAGTGGGAGGGTCAAAGGGAATAGGATGGGTCCATCCATTAGATGAAATAACAAAGAGCGGACCAACATAAGGATGTGGATGCTTGGGAGGAAGGGAGGTCATCAACTTCAGGTCCATCCTCGGTCTAACAGAGATCCTCTCTTTTGAGGAGCCAGATACAAAAACAACGAAAAACTCCCTAAACAGACGCAAGGTAGGCTCGTACCTATGGGCCCTGCAGATAGCTGTGAAACAAACTAGACCCCGGATGGTATTAGGATGCAACTCGGCCAAAGCCGCACTGGTGGCGAACAAAAACTCAGAAATAAGAGGGATAAGGGGAAACCGCAAACCAGCCTCTAATTGAAAAGGATATATAACTACTCCGTTTTTGAGAGCTCTCATTACTTCCAACTCTTTTACTCCCGAGTACGGCTTTATTTTATAAATGGAAGGGTCAATATGAAACTCAGAATAATACGTGGTATTAGTGGAAGGGATGGGGCTGCTCGATTCATATGTTCCTCTAAAGCTCGCATGAGGCGAGCCCGCCGAAGAAGACGAAGCGGCATGTAAGGAACCGGCGACTCGCGAGCCTCTCTGCATCCCGTTCATCACTCTAGAGGACCTGATTTGGTGGTAAAAAACTTTATTAGGGTCCCCTACAACTTGATAGTCAACGTCGGTATACTCAACAAAATCAGTAGGACAACCAAAAAAGTCACTAAGATAATTGCAGAAAGACTTCCTATTAAAAAATTCAAGCATGTCCGGACTACTATAAGGAAGATAAGGAGGACCCCTAATCTCTAATGCATCCAACACAGAGGGGTCGACGTCATGCTCTATCAACAATTTGTTCAACTCCGCCCGAGACATATTATCCCATGCTCCCATCACAAGTCTATAAAAACCCCCATATTGTTTAGAATGACCGAAACGAGGTTCCCCCGCTACTTTTTTGGTCCTAACCATTGCTTCAACTAAGGGACTTCAAAATAAAATCAAGGGAGTGAGGTGATATACCTTAAAGAGTCAAAAAACAAATTGAAGTGTCGAAGGCCTCCGAATTCGCTTGCCGGAATGCTCGCCGGAATCCGCAAAAGTTGATTAATGCACTCCCCAAAGAACTCGAAAATCAATGCCAAAGAAAGCAAGAGGAGCGGACGAACTAAAAGCGAGACTGGCGGAGCAGACTTGAGCAGAAACGGATATTTTCGGACCCTCTTAAGGCGTCGGCATGAAGCAAGCCCACAGGAAACGACGGTGGTTGTAAATGAATGAAGAATGAGATGGAAAATAAGAATGGTGGGGGTTTTCTAAGATTTTAATGAGGTATGTAGAAAAGGAAGAAGGATTAATGCATGTGGTGGTTTGTTAGAATGGAAGAATAATGGTGGAGGGAGAAATTTTTTTTTTTAGCAGAAGAAGATTATATGATGAGGGAGTAGGGAGAAGGGAGACTAAATAAGTAAAATGGGAGGGAGTATCATGCGTGTAAGATAGGGGGAGAGGGGTATATTCCTGAGTTTGTGTAAGTTGAGGTGATATAAAAAAAAAAAAAAAAAAATAAGGGGGGGGGGGTACTACTAGGCACGTCCAGAAGAAAGAAAAGGGGAATCAATTAGTGAAAGTTGGATTGAAGGATGAAAAAGTAGGGGGAAGGACAAGTGTGATAAATGTGTAAGCCATGTAGGGGAGAATCTTCATGTACTGGAAATAGGAGGAATCAAGGTTTACTTGATTGGTGAAAGGGTGAAAAGGAGGAAGACATTGGCGTGTGAGGGTAGAAAAAAGGACAAAGTTTTGATGTTTTGCAATTTGATAGGAAGAGTGGTGATTGGACTATAGAGAAAAGATGGAATAAAGTTGAATGAAGTAAATAGAAAGATGAGGAAGGAGTGTAAGAAAAAGGATAAAAAGACAAGAATAATGGCTGTGTAAGTAAAGAAGTAGTGAAAGGTTGATGAAGCATGGCTTGAGGACAGTATTTTGGGAAATGGAGTGTCCTCGCGGCTCATTGATCAATGTCATCAGAATTATCGAATCTCCCATGTTGTAACCGAGAAAGTTGGCTCGGGGTTATGGGGGCAAAGGAGTCATGCGGATTACCACCCTTCGTCGAGAAATTTAATACATGACTCGCAAAAGCGGAAACCCGAAATGTCGACAAAGCCTTAATATACTCTTCACTTGACCATAAATAGTCATAGTAAAGAGTAGGGGGGCTATTGATGTACACTTAAATAAACCGGTGGGCCCGAAACAAGGGTGGCGTAAACAATTTGATCTGGCTCAAAGCATAAGCGGATTAGGGAGAAAATCATATGGGCGGACTCCCCGAGGGGACCGCACAAAGACCACGCGGTTTGGGGGAGGCAACCTAGGCAGAACGAAGGAGTGGAGTGCGCGGGGAGGCGGACTGGGGGAAGAGACCCACACCTTAGCTCACACGAAGGCACGAGGGAGAAAGTGTGGCTTATATGGGGCGGACTGGTGAAGGAGACGGATTGTAGAGGTGGCGGACTGTAGGGCTTCGGTCGGACTCATGAAGGACTCCGCACGAGAGATGCCGGCGGACCGAATGAAGAGTCCGATGGTAGAGGGAGATGCCGAGTGAGTGTTGAGACCACTTAACTAGTGGTTTGTTGATAATGAGGCAAATCTCGAAAAGGGTGCGTGGGGGGAGTTGGCGGACAGAGAGAAGAGACCGCATAGGGTACAGCTTAGTGGAGTAATTAGGGCTTGGTCCTAAGAAATGTGCTTGTGGCTTGAGGGACACCTAAAATATGGCGGATGAATAAGTCATTCAGACGAATGAACGTAGAATCCCACTCTCTATGGATGGGATATTTCACAAATAATGAACTGGCGTGAGAAGAGATAGACGGTTCGTGGAGACAGGTGATACGCCCGGACTCCGCTCGCTTAGTAGTCAAGATAGCACGGACTCTGACGCTCGGATCAGATTTCTGACATAAAGGACAGACCCAGATTTTCACGTCCCACTGAGCATGTACCACTCAGAGTGGTGGTAACAAGTAAAGTGGTGCCCCCAAATGAGTGGGTGACACGTGGCATCTTGGTCTCTGGTCAAGGCTATATAAACCATTCACCACCTCAAGCTCTGTAAGCTCATTTTCTCTCAGCCTTGAACTCTCTCATTTTTCTTGTTCTTCTTCTTCTTGTTGATCTCAGTCACCGGAATACTTATTCTCACGCCGGAGGGTTTTTGGGGGAAAAACCTTCCCCCACCCCTAACGGTGTTTGTTTTCTCAGGTGAGCAGGTGAGCAAGGAGGGAATCCGAGTATTCGTTGACTTTTGACTACAACCTTTGAAGTAAGATAGTGCAGCCACATTTTTTGGTAGCATCAATTGGTTCCGTTGCCGGGACCTGAATTTTTTCCTTCTTTGGTCGTCTGAAAATTCTTAGAAACCCAGATTCCGGTGACTTTTTGAAGTGGAAAGAATGGTTGGAAGAAGACATCCGGTTGGGGCCTCAGATGTCCGGCGAGTGCAGTCAGCCGTGGAGGTTCCCACCCCCCGGAGACCTGGAGAGCACATCAACCCTCAAGTGGAGAACAGCCGGAGAACTCATGAATCAGCCCGGACCACTCATACCAGCACCGTCAGAAGGAGACCACCGACAGCCAGTGAGTTGCTCCGGCGAAGGCAGAAGGAGTTGAGGGATGCAAGAGCAGCAAAGAGGGCTCGACTCGAAGCAGAGATTCCCAATACCACTAGGGCTCTTCATCCTCGAGCCATGGAAGGGGATCAGTTTGAGGCGGCTCGATTGCAAAGAGAAAGTGAGATGTATCTGCAACTTCTGAATAACAATCAACGTCTGGTTGAGTTGGGAAGGGAGCCTCTACCCCTCCCACCGTTGTTTGGACCCCGGGAGAGGGCACCCAGTCGCGCTTCAAGAACCAGACGCAGTGAGGAAGTGTCTCAAGGCAAAACGGAACAGTGTGCTCATGGTGGTAGGAGACAAGAGCGGGCGGACGGAAGAGGTGAAGCGCGGATTGAGAATAGGGGAAGAGAGTTGCATCACCAACCAGCAGATGAGAATGGGTCCTCTTATTACTACGAGTATGAAGACTCATATTTGGACACGGGGTCCTCCTACGACCAAACCTATTATCCAAGCACGGGGATGAGGATGACACGGCGTGAGAAGACACTCAGTCCCCACAGATTGGTGGCAGGCAGCCGGTTGCATGATGGAAGGAGACAGGAGGACAGGAGGTCACATAGTCCTTACAGGTCGCGTGCGGGTAGCCGGTTGTATGATAAGAGGGAACCCTTTGGTAGGAGGACACACAGTCCAGAAAGATCTTACCGATGTGAAAGGGATGACTCCAGGAGGGAGGGGAAATCTGATGAAGAATGGAAGAAGGAAATAGCCTTGCGAATTGCCGAGTTGGAGGAGTTGAAAAGCGGGAAAAAAGAGGAGAAGGAGTCTTTCTTACTCCCTTTTTGCAGAAGGATTCAAGACTCAGACCCAGACCCTCGGTTCAGGCGACCAAGTCTCTTAGAGTTTAATGGAACGAGCAGAGCCAAGAACCACATCGGGAATTTTGAGGTGCAAATGTCTCTTTTGACTCGGGACGATGCGACGAGATGCAAGGCATTAGCAAGTACCTTTACCCATTACGCTTTAGAGTGGTTCCTTGGACAGCCGGCGGAGTCCATCACCAATTATGAAGATTTCAGAGAAAAGTTTTTATCCCGCTTTAGCGCCTCTGGAGCTCAGCCAGTCAGGAAGCAGGAGTTATGCGGTATCAGGCAAAGGCAGGGTGAGTCTTTGACAGGATACATGGAGAGATTTGAAACAATGGCGGGTAAAATATCTGACTTAAGTCAGAATGAGACCATCATGTTGTTCTCTGCCGGTTTAATGCCCGGTCCATTCAAGAAGGAGTTAAACATGAGGATGCCGAAAACTTCGGGCGAGATGTTTGAAAGGGCGCGAGGTTATGCAGGGGAGATGATGGGGAGGCTGTAGCATTCAACCCCTCTAAGAAAAGTGTCAAAGAAAGGATTGAGTATGTGAAGAGTGAGAAGGAAGAGGTGAGGTCTCCACCGGGAGGTAAGAAATGGGAGAAGCCTAAGGAGGGGAGAACGCGGAGCTATGACTTCACCAAAATGACATTGAGGCCTAGCGAGTTGATGAAGCTGATAGATCTTCCCAAGCCTTTCCCTCTTAACCCAGATGCTGAGTCTAACCGTGACAAGAACAAATTCTGTGACTTTCATCAAGGGTATGGTCATGAGACGGACGGCTGCTACAACCTTAGGAGAATAATCCAATCCCGAGTGAATAGAGGGGAGTTGAAACAATATGTTGCCAAGGAGACTAGAGAGGGGGATAAAGGTCAGAGGAACGTGGTAGATGTGATAAGCGATCCAACCCAAAGCATCACCCAACTCAACAACCAGCTTATGAGTCTAAACCATGCATTCAATGTGCCCGCCTACGCTCCAGAGGAAGATAGGGTGATAAGCTTTTCGAGGAAGGAGTTGGCTGTGTCGGCCAGTCATGCCAGCCAGCCCCTTGTGATTACCATAGCGCCTGGACACAGCCTATTGCATAGGGTATTGGTAGACTCTGGAGCAAGTCGCAACATCTTGTATTATGAGGCTTATAAGAGAATGAATTACTCTGATGCGCACTTGACTCCCTACGGAGGAATGTTGGAGGGGTTCACTAATCACACGGTACGAGTTAAAGGCACCATTATCTTGGATGTCGAGATTGGGAACGGAGACTTGACCAGCACCAGTGAAATAGAGTTTATGGTTATTGACCTTATATCCCCATACAATGCTATAATCGGAATCCCCTTCATGCAGAGCTTTGAGATGGTAGTTTCAGTCCCACACCAGAGGGTGAAGTTTCCCACCCCTAATGGCATAGGGTGTCTGCAGAGTGAACCAGTGTCGGCAATTAAGAAAAGGATAGAGATGCAGAAGGCAAAACGGGCTGCTGGTTGCCCCTCCACTTCTCTAGTAATTGGGAAAACTCAAGTTAATATGGTGAGCGAAATGATTGCTGACTTAGAAGGGGAAGGTATATGGGAAATAACAGAAAGCATGAGGAATAACTCATCGATCATTGTCGCTCCGCTACTAAGGGGAACTCATGTGGAGTGCATGGAGATTGATGAGGAAATGGATGAAGAGATAGTCATGGAGGAGCCAGAATGGGTGGAAACATGCGACATCCTTATAGAGGAGTTGGCCAAAGAGGAGGAGCCAAAGGCGACCCAACGAAAATCCAAAAAACCAGAAGAGATCATTATTGACACTCTGCAGTTAAGGGATGAACCAGAGATTCAAGCTCAAGAAGAGCTGGAGGAGGTGATCATCAACCCGGATTTCCCTGATCAGAAAGTCAAAATTGGTAAACAACTCACTCAGAGTGCCAGAGATCATTTGGTGGAATTCTTTAAAAATAATCTTGATGTGTTTGCATGGAGAGTGGAGGACATGAGTGGGATCGATGAGCAGGTCACAGTTCACAGGCTGAATGCAAGCTGTGAGTTCACACCAATACAACAGAAACCGAGATACCTGGCCCAGGAAAAGGAGAAGGCTATGAAGGAAGAGGTCGCCAAGCTTCTTAAGGCTGGGATCATTGAGGAGATCACTTACCCAAGCTGGCTGGCATGTGTGGTGATGATCAGGAAAGCAAACAAAAAATGGAGAATGTGTATAGACTTCACTGACCTAAACAAGGCGTGCCCCAAAGACTGTTATCCACTACCCAAGATTGATAGGTTGGTGGACTCCATCGCTGGACATAAGGTGTTAAGTTTTGTTGATGCATACTCGGGATATCACCAGATTAAGATGGCTGAAGAAGATAAGTTGTTGACAGCGTTCAGAGCCGGAGGGGGGATCTACTGCTATAAGATGATGCCGTTTGGGCTGAAAAACGCCAGAGCAACATATCAGCGAATGGTTAACAAAGTGTTTGCATCCCAGTTGGGGAGGAATCTAGAAGCCTATATTGATGACATGGTCATCAAGTCGCTTGATGATGATCATGTGAAGGACCTTGAGGAAACTTTTCAAAACCTAAGGAGCAACTCAATGAAACTGAATCCAAGTAAGTGCACCTTTGGAGTGACAGCTGGGAAATTCTTGGGCTTTATCATCAACCGAAGGGGTATAGAGGCCAACCCTGAAAAAATCCAAGCACTGGTAGACATGGCACCCCCTAAGTCAGTTAAGGAAATCCAAAGATTGAATGGAAGGATCATCGCTTTGGGCCGCTTTATTTCTCGGTCCGCAGAGAGGTGTTTACCGTTTTTTAAAGTGCTCAAAGGTAACAAGGAGTTTGCGTGGGATGAAGAGTGTAGCAAGTCATTTGAAGAGATTAAGAGATATCTTGGCAAGCCACCGCTGTTGTGCAGTCCGAACGTGGGGGATGAACTTTTTGTGTATCTAGCAGCCACCGACTCGGCAGTGGCAGCAGTCCTCACCAAGGAGGAAGGCAATGTCCAAAAACCGGTGTATTACGTTTCTAAGACCTTGAGTGATGTGGAGACAAGGTACTTTAACGCGGAGAAGCTTGCTTATGCACTTGTTATTGCAGCTCGCAAGTTGAGGGCTTACTTCACAGCACACTCCATCACAGTCCTCACTAACGCTCCGTTAAGGAAGGTCCTACAGCAACCAGACTCCTCAGGAAGACTCTTGGCTTGGTCCATTGAATTGACAGAATTCGACATCAAGTATGAGCCGAGGAAGGCTATTAAGGCTCAAGCGTTGGCTGACTTCGTGGTAGAAACGTCCTTCAAAAAACTCGATGAAGAAGTTGCAGAGATAGCTAGTAGTAGCCAGCCGCCCAAAAAGAAAATTGCTCTTCTCCCAAACAAGTTGAGACTGAGGCCTCCCAACTGTTGGTCTCTGCATGTCGATGGCTCCTCTGCAAAAGGAGGAAGTGGAGCAGGAATCGTGTTGATAGCACCCGAACGAGAAGATAAGTTTGAGAAGGCTTTGAGGTTCAAGTTTTCCTGCTTCAAATAATCAAGCGGAGTATGAAGCATTGATAGCAGGTTTGGAGATCGCTCGGGACATCCACATCAAATACTTGGTGATTCACTCAGATTCGCAGCTAGTAGTGAATCAAGTAAAGGGGGAGTACGGGGTTATCCACCCCATTCTAGTCAGGTATTGTGATTTGGCAAAGGAAATTTTGAAAAACTTTGAGTTTTGGGATTTGGTGCAAATCAACAGGTCAGAGAATAAGAGAGCTGATTTTTTAAGCAAGATGGCAAGCGAGGAAATTAAGAACTTACCGGGTGAAGTAGTGGTGGAATTTCTTGAGCATCCCGCTATCAGCCAGCCACAGATAATGGAGATCGAGGTTACTGAGAAGGATTGGGTTGATGAGATGGCTGAGTACCTGGAAAGTGAAGTGTTGCCTAGTGATGAAGAGAAATCTAAATTAATCAAGTGGACGTCTCCAAGGTTCACTGTACAAGAAGGGATACTGTATCGCAGATCTTTTTCCAGGCCCCTGATGCGGTGTGTGAAGCCCGAAATGACTAATAGGGTATTGTTTGAGATTCATGAAGGAGTGTGTGGGGGACATCCAGGTGCAAGGTCACTAGCTGATAAAGTCTTGTTCCATGGTTATTATTGGCCTAGCTTGAGGCGAGACGCAGAAGAGTATGTGAAAAGGTGTGACAAGTGCCAGAGGTATGCTGACATCCCGCGTCTGCCTGCGACTGAGCAAACTCCTGTGGTAGCCTCTTGGCCCTTTGACATGTGGGGGATTGATTTAATTGGGCCGTTCGCCAAGGCGAAAGGTGGATACACACATGTGGTGGTAGCGGTAGACTACTTTACCAAGTGGACAGAGGCAAAGGCCTTATCAACTATCTCGGAGGACAATGTGGTTAAGTTTGTGAGAGAGAACATTTTTTGCCGATATGGAGTCCCAAGGAAAATCGTGTCTGATCACGGTACTCAATTCCAAGCCAAGTTTGAGGCGGAGTGTGAAAGGTTCAGTGTAAAACATTGGATGTCATCCGTAGCAAGGCCGCAAGGTAACGGACAAGCGGAAGCTACGAATAAGCAAGTTATCAATGCTCTGAAGAAGATTCTAGAGGGGAAAGCTGGAAAATGGATAGAAGAGTTGTCCACGGATCTGTGGTACGTGAGGACTACTACGAAAGGATCAACGGGGGAGACGCCATTTGCACTCACCTATGGATCAGAGGCCATGGCGCCGGTTGAGATGGCCTTACCTTCATACCGAGTCTTTTATTTCGATGAAGGCAAGAATGACCAGAGAAGACTTACAGACTTAGACTTGTGCGATGAGAAAAGGCTGGATGCAAGAATGAGAATGGTCAATTACAAGCAGAAAATGAAGAGTCAACATGACAAGAGAGTGAATAGAAGGTCTTTCAATGTAGGTGATTGGGTCTTGAGGAAGATTGAAGCTACTGGTCATAGGAGAGGCTACAGCAAGCTGGAGCCCAACTGGGAAGGTCCTTTCCAAATCTCTAAGGTCACCAGAGAAGGAACCTATCTGCTCAAGAAAGAGGATGGCACAGAGCTCAAAAATCCGTGGCATGTGGATCATCTCAAGAAGTATTATCATTAAGTAGTGGGAACAACACTCAGCAGTAATGGTGATAGTACATCACTGGTAGTAAAGTATCGGTAGTAGAATTAGAGCAGTAGTGGTAATGGGGCAGCCCTAGTGATTGGCAATTGAAGCCCGTTGTAAGCAGCTATCTATCTTAAAGTTTATGAATTGAAGTATCTCTTTCTCCTTTAAATTGGTATATGAAAATGAGCTCCTTGATTGAATGATGAAAATCTAACTGAGTGCCCTCTCGGAGGCGAATTTGTGAAAATCAAAGACTTGGTTTAAAGGTACCAAGCATTAAAGACTCGGTTTAAAGGTACCGAGCGCCCAAAGACTCGGTTTAAAGGTACCGAGCACCTAAAGACTTGGTTTAAAGGTACCAAGCATCTCAAGGCTTGGTTTCAAGGTACCAAGCGCCCTGAAAGACTTGGTTTAAAGGTACCAAGCATTAAAGACTCGGTTGAAAGGTACCGAGCGCCCAAAGACTCGGTTTAAAGGTACCGAGCACTTAAAGACTTGGTTTAAAGGTACCAAGCATCTGAAGACTTGGTTTCGAGGTACCAAGCGCCCTGAAAGACTTGGTTTTAAGGTACCAAGCATTAAAAGACTCGGTTGCAAGGTACCGAGCGCCCAAAGACTCGGTTTAAAGGTACCGAGCACCTAAAGCCTTGGTTTAAAGGTACCAAGCATCTAAAGACTTGGTTTCGAGGTACCAAGTGCCCTGAAAGACTTGGTTTTAAGGTACCAAGCAATAAAGACTCGAAATATGGGTACTGAGCACCTCAAGGATTTGTTTCAAGGTACCAAGCACCCAAAGACTGGGATTGCATGCATCAAGCATCGAAACACCTGGTTTAAAGGTACCAAGTTAGTTTCAAGCACTTAAGCACACGATAAAGAGCAATACCTTAGGGAAATTAGCGAAAAAGTCGCTAAAATGTACACCTAGTTATTGACTCGCTCAAGTGAACATAAAAATCTATCACGACGAGTTGTGCGAGGATGACCATGAGTTCGGACTGCCTAGAGGGCAAGAGTCTGAATGCCGTCTGACTGCTCAGATGGCAAGAGTCTGCTTAGAAGGTAAGAGTCTGACTGCTCAGACGGCAAGAGTCTGACTGCCTAGAGGGCAAGAATCTGAATGCCGTCTGACTACCTGGAAGGAAAGAGTCTGACTGCCCAGACAGCAAGAGTCTGACTGCCCAGACGGCAAGAGTCTGCCTAGAAGGTAAGAGTCTGACTGCCTGGAAGGGAAGAGTCTGACTGCTCAGACGGCAAGAATCCGACTGCTCAGACGGCAGGAGTCTGACTGCCTAGAATGTAAAAGTCCGACTGCACAGAAGATACGAGTGGCTGATTAGTCAACCAGTTAAAGGCAGGTGGCAAGTCAATGCGGCTGCCTAAAGACAGCCTCATCTCAGAATATAATGTATATGAGAGATTATAAAATTAGTTCAAAACAAGCGCGAAGCTCGAGGAAACCGCCTAAGATAACATCCCAATGGATACTTGTCAAAGAAAACACGAAATAAAAAGTTTTAGAGGCACGCAGGCCACTATTTAATAGACTACAAGCTTCAAATACGAAGTAAAAAGTTCAGAGGCACGCAGGCCACTATTTAATAGACTACAAGCTTCAAATGCGAAATAAAAAGTTTTAGAGGCACACATGCCATTACTCAGTGAAACACAATGTCTTGATACAAACACAAGGGTCCTGAAAACGCGAAACTAATAGTGCGGAGGGAACCGGTTCTGGAGAGCCTCCTTTTGGTCGGCAATTTCTTTCTCTTTGGCCTCGGCAAGTTGATAGTAGAGATCCAGAAAATTGGTGTCAGAAGGAGGAACATGCCATGGAGCTCGTCCTAACTCAGAATCGAACTGAGCCACGCGCTGCAATTCATCCGCATTATAGGGTAACTGAGTGTGAGCAAGCCTAGACACATCACCATAGGGGTGCTCAGCGAGCCATCGAGCCGCTGTATCAACAGAAATGCCTTCAGCTAAAGCTGGACGTATCACATCGAATTGAGACCGTTCTATGGTAGGATAGAGCTCGTCAGAAGACTTGAACTCTGCAACGGCCTCCAAACGGATGGTAGCAAAGGAAGCCTGCATACTCGCAACTTCCTGCTTCAGTGAGTCATTCTCCTTTTGTAAGTCAGCTTTGGAAGACTCATGCATGGTCACCGCTTCTGTCAACTGAGCCTCCAATTGGGATCTACTAGCCGTCAGTTCAGCAATATCGCTCTTCAACCGAATAACTTCCTGACGCATGATCTCCTTCTCATCCTCCAAGGCAGCAGCTTTATTCTGAGCGGACGTCACTTGTTTTCTCCAATCTCGCTTTCGCCTCGCAGCAGATTCCTTCCGCAAAGAGATCTCATGGTTCAGCTGGTCGATCCTATCGCAAAGAGCGGTAATATACCCGCCTATCTGGAGAATGAAAGAGAGGAAAGAGTATTAAAATAAAAGAAAAACGCTAGGTGCGTAAGGAGTAGTAAATCATAAAAGGAGGTATACCTCGCTCATAGTCTGGCCGGCATAATCCCTGATAGCGGTGGTATTCACCGTTTCAAGTTCAGCGACGTGCCTCAAGTCACGAACCCTCCTTAACATTGATCCCCCAAATGAACTTCTAGTAGGATCACGGGAACGCAAATCAAAACCCTCCATATCAGGCACACTCCCTAACTCATGAGCAACCCGCTGCATACCCTCGGAATCGATAGGAAACTGGAAGCCGGGCTGTAGCCAGCAGACATCCTGAGGACCCATGACTTCATCATCATTCAAAGGCTCTTTGCCCGAATTGCGAGGAGAAGAAGAGACCCGACGACCCCTCTTGTGCTGACGACCCGTAACGGAACCAGAAGCCGACATCCCGGCCCTTACAGCTGGATCCTCCTCATCCTCATTTGCTTCTTCCCCTGCCAAATCAACTACCTCGATACTTGGTTGATGTGGGACATCGGCTCTCTCTGAACCCTCCTCATCTCCACCAACGCAAATGTGAAGAGGGACACTCGCGGTAGCAGGTTGCTTCTGCAATAGATCAGTAATCTTGTCAGCCTCAGCTTGCTTAGCCCTCTTAGCTTGAATGTAAGCTCTTCTCTGCGCCCGAATGTCCATGGAGTAATAAGCTGAAAGAAAGAAAGAAGAGTAATTAGAACTCAGCAATACATACGGGATACATGAAAACTAAGTAGATAAGGAGCTAGATGAAAACCAGTGAAGTCCGACATGGCCCCACATAAAGACCCATCCCCACGAGAACATGTTGCACAAACCCCTGAGATAACATCGCCATCATGCCATTCCCAACCTGGACATAATGAAGAGAGGGGGAAACGAATCATGGGAATAACCACCCCCTCTGCTGCAGGAGAAATCCCAACCCGCCTCAACAGATTCTCGTCGCTCAAAATGGACATCGACGAATATAATGCCCCAGTATCACCAAAGGGATGCAACAACACCCTTTTCACCTCTTTTTCTAATTCAGTTAGCCGAGATCTCGTACCCATTTTACTAGTGGGAGGGTCAAAGGGAATAGGATGGGTCCATCCATTAGATGAAATAACAAAGAGCGGACCAACATAAGGATGTGGATGCTTGGGAGGAAGGGAGGTCATCAACTTCAGGTCCATCCTCGGTCTAACAGAGATCCTCTCTTTTGAGGAGCCAGATACAAAAACAACGAAAAACTCCCTAAACAGACGCAAGGTAGGCTCGTACCTATGGGCCCTGCAGATAGCTGTGAAACAAACTAGACCCCGGATGGTATTAGGATGCAACTCGGCCAAAGCCGCACTGGTGGCGAACAAAAACTCAGAAATAAGAGGGATAAGGGGAAACCGCAAACCAGCCTCTAATTGAAAAGGATATATAACTACTCCGTTTTTGAGAGCTCTCATTACTTCCAACTCTTTTACTCCCGAGTACGGCTTTATTTTATAAATGGAAGGGTCAATATGAAACTCAGAATAATACGTGGTATTAGTGGAAGGGATGGGGCTGCTCGATTCATATGTTCCTCTAAAGCTCGCATGAGGCGAGCCCGCCGAAGAAGACGAAGCGGCATGTAAGGAACCGGCGACTCGCGAGCCTCTCTGCATCCCGTTCATCACTCTAGAGGACCTGATTTGGTGGTAAAAAACTTTATTAGGGTCCCCTACAACTTGATAGTCAACGTCGGTATACTCAACAAAATCAGTAGGACAACCAAAAAAGTCACTAAGATAATTGCAGAAAGACTTCCTATTAAAAAATTCAAGCATGTCCGGACTACTATAAGGAAGATAAGGAGGACCCCTAATCTCTAATGCATCCAACACAGAGGGGTCGACGTCATGCTCTATCAACAATTTGTTCAACTCCGCCCGAGACATATTATCCCATGCTCCCATCACAAGTCTATAAAAACCCCCATATTGTTTAGAATGACCGAAACGAGGTTCCCCCGCTACTTTTTTGGTCCTAACCATTGCTTCAACTAAGGGACTTCAAAATAAAATCAAGGGAGTGAGGTGATATACCTTAAAGAGTCAAAAAACAAATTGAAGTGTCGAAGGCCTCCGAATTCGCTTGCCGGAATGCTCGCCGGAATCCGCAAAAGTTGATTAATGCACTCCCCAAAGAACTCGAAAATCAATGCCAAAGAAAGCAAGAGGAGCGGACGAACTAAAAGCGAGACTGGCGGAGCAGACTTGAGCAGAAACGGATATTTTCGGACCCTCTTAAGGCGTCGGCATGAAGCAAGCCCACAGGAAACGACGGTGGTTGTAAATGAATGAAGAATGAGATGGAAAATAAGAATGGTGGGGGTTTTCTAAGATTTTAATGAGGTATGTAGAAAAGGAAGAAGGATTAATGCATGTGGTGGTTTGTTAGAATGGAAGAATAATGGTGGAGGGAGAAATTTTTTTTTTTTAGCAGAAGAAGATTATATGATGAGGGAGTAGGGAGAAGGGAGACTAAATAAGTAAAATGGGAGGGAGTATCATGCGTGTAAGATAGGGGGAGAGGGGGTATATTCCTGAGTTTGTGTAAGTTGAGGTGATATAAAAAAAAAAAAAAAAAAATAAGGGGGGGGGGGTACTACTAGGCACGTCCAGAAGAAAGAAAAGGGGAATCAATTAGTGAAAGTTGGATTGAAGGATGAAAAAGTAGGGGGAAGGACAAGTGTGATAAATGTGTAAGCCATGTAGGGGAGAATCTTCATGTACTGGAAATAGGAGGAATCAAGGTTTACTTGATTGGTGAAAGGGTGAAAAGGAGGAAGACATTGGCGTGTGAGGGTAGAAAAAAGGACAAAGTTTTGATGTTTTGCAATTTGATAGGAAGAGTGGTGATTGGACTATAGAGAAAAGATGGAATAAAGTTGAATGAAGTAAATAGAAAGATGAGGAAGGAGTGTAAGAAAAAGGATAAAAAGACAAGAATAATGGCTGTGTAAGTAAAGAAGTAGTGAAAGGTTGATGAAGCATGGCTTGAGGACAGTATTTTGGGAAATGGAGTGTCCTCGCGGCTCATTGATCAATGTCATCAGAATTATCGAATCTCCCATGTTGTAACCGAGAAAGTTGGCTCGGGGTTATGGGGGCAAAGGAGTCATGCGGATTACCACCCTTCGTCGAGAAATTTAATACATGACTCGCAAAAGCGGAAACCCGAAATGTCGACAAAGCCTTAATATACTCTTCACTTGACCATAAATAGTCATAGTAAAGAGTAGGGGGGCTATTGATGTACACTTAAATAAACCGGTGGGCCCGAAACAAGGGTGGCGTAAACAATTTGATCTGGCTCAAAGCATAAGCGGATTAGGGAGAAAATCATATGGGCGGACTCCCCGAGGGGACCGCACAAAGACCACGCGGTTTGGGGGAGGCAACCTAGGCAGAACGAAGGAGTGGAGTGCGCGGGGAGGCGGACTGGGGGAAGAGACCCACACCTTAGCTCACACGAAGGCACGAGGGAGAAAATGTGGCTTATATGGGGCGGACTGGTGAAGGAGACGAATTGTAGAGGTGGCGGACTGTAGGGCTTCGGTCGGACTCATGAAGGACTCCGCACGAGAGATGCCGGCGGACCGAATGAAGAGTCCGATGGTAGAGGGAGATGCCGAGTGAGTGTTGAGACCACTTAACTAGTGGTTTGTTGATAATGAGGCAAATCTCGAAAAGGGTGCGTGGGGGGAGTTGGCGGACAGAGAGAAGAGACCGCATAGGGTACAACTTAGTGGAGTAATTAGGGCTTGGTCCTAAGAAATGTGCTTGTGGCTTGAGGGACACCTAAAATATGGCGGATGAATAAGTCATTCAGACGAATGAACGTAGAATCCCACTCTCTATGGATGGGATATTTCACAAATAATGAACTGGCGTGAGAAGAGATAGACGGTTCGTGGAGACAGGTGATACGCCCGGACTCCGCTCGCTTAGTAGTCAAGATAGCACGGACTCTGACGCTCGGATCAGATTTCTGACATAAAGGACAGACCCAGCTTTTCACGTCCCACTGAGCATGTACCACTCAGAGTGGTGGTAACAAGTAAAGTGGTGCCTCCAAATGAGTGGGTGACACGTGGCATCTTGGTCTCTGGTCAAGGCTATATAAACCATTCACCACCTCAAGCTCTGTAAGCTCATTTTCTCTCAGCCTTGAACTCTCTCATTTTTCTTGTTCTTCTTCTTCTTGTTGATCTCAGTCACCGGAATACTTATTCTCACGCCGGAGGGTTTTTGGGGGAAAAACCTTCCCCCACCCCTAACGGTGTTTGTTTTCTCAAGTGAGCAGGTGAGCAAGGAGGGAATCCGAGTATTCGTTGACTTTTGACTACAACCTTTGAAGAAAGATAGTGCAGCCACATTTTTTGGTAGCATCACTTTAAAAGATAAGAGTATTTTGCATTAAAATACAATTATCCGGTGTTTTAATAAACATAAATATGGAGGACAAAAAAAAAGAAAGAGAAATCAAAAGCTAACTATGATACTCCCACTGTCCCAGAATAAATGTTCTACTTTTCATTTTCGTTTGTCTTAAAACAAATATCGTCTTATTAAAAATCTATATATATATATTTAAAGTTGGTGAGGAGGGCTAAGGGGTTGCCATTTGGATAAGTCATAGAAAAACTTGAATTTGGTGATGCCACATCAATTCTATCCTCATAAATAAGTGACTTTTCATTTTTTTTTTTCCTATTAGCTAATAATATTAGTTATTATATAGGGTAACTATTATAGTTAACTATTACTAAGAATAGTAATAGTTAACTATAGTACTTAACTATTATAGCTAACTATTACTAATAATAGTAATAGTTAGCTATAATAGTTAACTAATAGTTAACTATAGTAGTTAAGTAATATAGGTAACTATTACTATTATTTGTAATAGTTAGCTATAATAGTCAACTACTTATAGTAACTATTACTATTATTAGTAATAGTTACTATAATAGTTAACTACTTATAGTAACTATTACAATTATTAGTAATAGTTAGCTATAATAGTTAAGTACTATAGTTAACTATTACTATTATCAGTAATAATTATTATAATAGTTAGTACTTTATATAGTAACTAATATTATTAGCTAATACTATTAAAAATAATAGTTAACTATTAATAGTTAACTATCCTTATAATTAAAATTTATATTTAATAATTATAATTAACTATTAAATAAATTAAAAATTACTATTAATATTATTAGTTAATCATAATAGTTACTATATATATATTAACTATTGTTATTAATAGTATTATTAGTTAATCATAATAGTTATTATATAAGTTAACTATTATTATTAATAGTATTAGTTAATCATTATACAATATATGTTAATATTTACTATTGATAGTACTCGCTTTGTCCGAGAGTAAGAGTCCTACTTTCTTTTTTTGTACGTTCCAGAGTAATAGTCTATTTCTTAAAATGACAAATGATGAGAAATAATGAATAAAGTTTTGGACAATTATACCCCCAACCCACTTGCAATGTTTACCAATTTTCTATTGTTTCTTTAATAAGTGTGCACAAATAAGGTAGGACTCTTTCTCTAGGACGGAGAGAGTATTAATTAATCATAATAGTTACTATATAGGTTAATTATTACTATTAATATTATTAGTGAATAATAATAGTTATTATATATGTTAATAAATATTATTAATAATATTAGTTAATTGTAATAGTTATTTTAATCATTACTAATAATAGTATTAGTTAAGATGATTGATACTCTATTGTTACTATAACTAGAAAAGTTATTTATTTAAGACATAATAAAATTATTATTATACTAACACATTAATATACATTATAAACTTTTATATTTACTAATCACAATGTGTGTATATAATATAAAATCATTCATTGAACAATAGCTAATATTATTAATTCAATTATCTATAAAATTAAAATTCAAATCATAACAATGATAATTCATCTTTATATTAAAATTTCAATTATCATAATAAATACAAATTATTTATAACAAAATTTAAAAAATTAACACAATTTTCTTAAATTTGTAAGAAAACGTTTTAATTCATATACATTATAGTTATATTATAAAAAAATATGTTACTTTATTAAATATAAACATTAAAAAAAATACTAAAAAAATAGTAAATTAGTTTCCCGTGCAAAGCACGGGTTACCCACTAGTAAGGTATAAAGTTTGGTGATTTTTCTATATTACTCATTTTAATAGGCATAAGAATTGAAATGCCATATGACCTCCCATATGAATAGACTGAGGCAATTAAGAAAGCATAAGTAAAAGCTTAAAAATATTAACTTTTCAATTATGACGTCTATTCTAGCACAGAGGGAGAAGGAGTATAGTATATTTTAATGTTGCATTGTTAGTTTTGAAATTTTAGTAATTTTAGACAAAAACATGTATGAGAACATCATGACCCGTCTCATAGTAGAGACGGGGTCATTTTTGACCCATGACCCGGATCAATGACCCACAAACCCAATATATATATATATATATATATATATATATATAAATATATATAAATATATATTATTTATTTAGGTTTTTTTTTTGTTTGTCAAAAGTAATAGTTATTATAACTAAATGTAACAAGCGTGTTACTTATATGTAACAGTTTGTATACATAAAAGTAATACATATATACAGAAAAGTAACTGTTTTTTTATGTTTTCTTCCTTTGTCAAAAGTAATTAGTATTCGTGCCCGTGCCAATGGCACGGTGACAGTATGACAATCATGACAGTCTAAAAACAATTACATATAACAACCATGATATTCTAAAAACAGTTACAATATGAAAACGGGATATATATACATATACAGGAGGAAGGAAGGAGAAAAAATGTTTTTCATATGCAGTTAAAGGGCTTATTTGCAATTGCTGAGAGGTATGGGAAGAGTTGGGGGTGGGGATAGGAAGTTTTTCATATGCAGTTTTTTTCCTAGGCAGTTAGGGTTAAACTTAATTATGGATTAGTTTTAAGCCGTTGGATCAAATTTGTAAGATTAAATCTTGACCGGTTATTCTTGCTTTCTATTGTAATATAGATACTTATTACAACTAAAATATAACGAATGTGTTACTTATATGTAACAGTGTTTATACATAATTGTAACACATATGCATTAAAAAGTAATAATTCAACTATTTACACTTTAGAACTAAAAACACTTGTATTAGTAACATTGTAAAAATAAGTACCACAACTGACTTGCCAATGTTTTGTTTAAAGTGTGTTATACTTGTTTCTACATCACTTGTACCATGATAAAACTGCAGTAAGCTAGACCATTTCTTTATTTAGAAACGTGACACTTATTTTATTAAAGCTCAATAACGATCATTGGACCCTTTTTGGCTAGCTGATAATTTGATAATGTCAACATATAAGGCATGATCTTTTAAGAAATTCACGTAAAAGTGGAAAATGTCTATAAAATCTTCTAACTAGTTAGTGTTGAATTTAGATTAAACTTGGCATTGTCCCACCTAAAGTTTATACTTACTATTTTTGTTTAATGAAGAACTAAGAAGTAGCAGCTGCAGAAGCAGAAGCAAAGCTTGAAAATGTTCAAGAGCGACAAATCAAGTCATTTCATTATTCCGAGTCAGCTGAAGAAGCACTGCATAAAATTCAACAAGGTTTCTTTCCAGCTTCAAAATGACCTATGAAGATGCGCGTTGGATCAAATTTCATTGCCTTTGTCAATTGTCACTGTATATTCTGGAACTGATTGTACTGATTTGTCTCAACAATATACTTACACAACGACATGTTTTCGCGCTAAGATAGTGAAAGTGCCCAAAACGATGCAACAGTGGTGCCATCCGTCTTTATTTTTCTAATTTGCATCTATATTTGTTATAAAAGTGAGATAAACATCAAAAAGTCTGGTAAAAGAATATACAAAAGCATAAAGATAAAACAAATTTAATTTTTAGAATGTTCAAAAAGAAAAACGTGACACTTATTATTGAACATGGGACAGTTTGTGATATTTTGAACTGGTGTACGAAAGTGGTATGTAAAAATCAGAATAATAAATGAAAGAGGACATCAAAGAATGTATTAGTTGGATTTTCAAATCAATTCATATCTTTGCATGCAGATACAGCCATGGAACTAGTTGCCGGCCTGGTCACGTGAAATACAACGAAAACCTTCAAGGAAATACTACATTGAGATATTAAGTTAGGGTTCAATTCATTATTAAATTATCTGACCCAATTGCTTTTATGAATTTATAATATACTCCTCCATCCTAAATCTTAAATTCTTTTTTTTTTTTTTTTGGACTATTCAACTATTTTAATTAGTGTTCTAGTTTTTTTTTTTCATAATTATTCTTGGCGATGCTAAACAATCACATTAGCACCGTGGTTCCTTTGAAAACAATGCTGACACAAGTGGATTAAGTGATATTTTTACGCTCAATTTCAGCAATGAGACCAACTTTGTGGGACAAACTAAAATGGAAAAATGAATTATCATTCTGAGACGAAGAAGTATATTTTTCTTATGCAAACTTCCATTTATATATATATATATATATATATACTCATCCGTCCCAGCTCACTTGAGACTTATTTCCATGTCCGTCCCTGCTCACTTGAGACCTCCCCAAAATAGCCAACTTTTGATAATTTTATATTGAATCTACCCCACCACTCATTCTCTCTATTCATTTTACACCACTCAATTTATTTAACCGACACTACTATTTGTCCCACTCATTCTCTCTCTTCATTTTCTACCACATATTTTTTTTTCTTAGTTATTGTACCCACCTCTCAAGTCTCAAGTGAGGTGGGACGGAGAGAGTATATATATGGGCAATGCTAGGGGCACAAAAGAAGTTCACAAAATGATGGATACAAAATGAGGTGGCGATATTTTATTAGTTACATCGATAGTGGACCCAACACACTCTAATTAAACACCAATAAAATCTTGACACATCATTTTTGGACCAAATTTTGTGGTACTTTTTTATAACTTTATATTTACCCTATATGTGTGTGTGTGGGGTATTTCTATTTCTTTTTATTGGAGTTGAGATCTACTATACCACTTTTGTGTGCCACTCTATGTACACGTGTTTGCATAATATTACCATAATACCAATCTCAATAACAGTGAGCCATTAGATCACTTGTGACACATGAAGTGGTACACAAAGTGACACAGAGGATTTTGACTCTTTTTATTGTGTAATATTAACCACAACAATCAACTTACTATTTTCAACCCACTTTCTTTCTCATTCATACTCAAAAAGCCTACTTTTACACTTTTCTTTAATTTTCGTTCTTGAAAGGAGATAAAAAAAACTTTTTGATCGGATGGATGGAGTATATATTTTCAACAAAACCCTCTAACCACAAAGAATGTTTTGAACTTTTTTTTCAACTTGTATAATTTATTCTCCAAAAAAGTGTTTTACCTTATTTATGCGTATCAGCAATGAATTTAAAACACAACATTTTCACAAACGCATTGGTAGAGCTCCGCATTTTTAAATTAGTTACTTTTCAAAAAAAATTGACTTTTTATAAAGAAAAATGCTATAAATCTGCTCACACCTGCATCATCAGATGAGGCCTTAGATTTATTAGAGAATAAATTATACTCCTTCCGTCCCAGAAAGATAGTCCATCTTTTTTTGTTGTTACTACGAGGGAACTTTGAGCAGTTATAAATGCTACTTATAATTATGTTAATGTGAATCTAAAAATTGATATTAATAGTATTTATAATGGTGTATCAAGAACAATTTCAAAAATTTCATTAGAATAATTAAAAGTAGCATTAATTATTACTCAAAGTTCCTTTGTAAAACCAATAAAAATAGTGGTAGTATCATTCTCGGACAGAGGGAGTAGTATACCAAGTCTATAGGTAAAATCCGTCCACTACACTCACCTCCATCTTAAATCTGAACTAACTACAATAATTCTAACCACATATCTGCCAAACTAAAACTGTACTTCTATAGTTAATAGATAGAGAGAACTGGTGTAAGAAATATTTAACTGTACTGTACCACTGTAGTGTGCGGTTCAGATAATAAAATTAGCAAAAATAATTAGAACTAAAAAGATAAAACGGACTACAAACTTAGGTTCCGTTTGTTTCGCGTAAAATAATTTCCGGAAAATGTTTTCCCTATTTTCCGGTGTTTGTTACGCACCGAAAAATGAGGAAAATATTTTCCGGAAAATGGTTTTCCCTCATTTCTAAGTAAAATGACTTACGGATTTTTACTAAGTAAGTAATTTTCCGAAAAATGTTAACTCTCTCACTCACACCCAACTCTCCATAAAACCCCACCCTACCCACTACACCTCGAACACCACCCTCTTCATCCATCCTATCCACCACCCCCAACTACCCCAGGCACCCACCCCCACCCCACCCCCCCACCCAAAAAAAAAAAAAAAAATATTTTTTTCACTCATATTAAAAAAAATTGAACATCTCCACCACCCCCAACTACCCCAGTACCCACCCCACCCCCACCCTACCCCACCCCACCCCCACCCACCCACCCCACAAAAAAAAACCTCATTTCACTCATATTAAAAAAAAAAAATTGAACATCTCCACAACCCCCAACTACCCCAGCACCCACCCCACCTCCACCCCACCCAAAAAAAAAAAAAAAAACCCTTTTCACTCATATTAAAAAAAATTGAACATCTCCATCACCCCCACCCCACCAAAAAAAAAAAAAAAACCTTCTTTTCACTCATATTAAAAAAAATTGAACATCTCCACCACCCCCAACTACCCCAGCACCCACCCCACCCCCACCCCCACCCCCAAAAAAAAAAAAAAAAAAAAAAACTTCTTTTCACTCATATTAAAAAAAATGAACACCCCCCACCCCAAAAAAAAAAAAAAAAAATTACTCATATTAAAATTATTTTTGAACACCTCCCCCACCCTCACCACCCAACCACCCTGACACGCCCCCAGGTCCCGGGATCCCCTATTGGAACCTCGAACCTGGTGGGAGTGACTGACGAGAAACAAGAAACTAACAAGAAACCGGATGACAACTGCTTATAATAAATTGACATGATATATATACACTAGAGTAAGGAGCTAAGATAGCTCACAACACGAGTTCGAGACAAGAAAATTAAAATCAAACATGAATATACACAGCGGAATCATGCCTAGCACATAAGCTGGCATCAAGAGTACTATACAAGATGTCTAGTGACAACAAGAAACTGAATAAGACTGTCTACCCCAAAATAAGGAGTTATACAACCCATAATACATCGTCCTCACCAAGGTGTAAAAGGACACAAGCCCCAAAAGAATAACCACCTGCGTAGTAAGCTCCCTGCTATGACGAGCCTCACTGCGCACTATCACTAGCCTTCCTTTGATCTAAGGAAAACAATTAAACAAGAAACGGGGTGAGATAAATCTCAGTAAGCTATTAGATGCAACTACATGATATGTTATCATGCAATTCAAGTAGATACTCAAGTAATCATATATCAAGTATCATCAAGTAACAAGTATATGAGAGGCTAAGCCACTCATTAAGTAGCACATAAGGCTAAACAAGCAAGCTATAAAGGATATTGCTTCCTTCCTTATTCCTCCCAAGAATACCATTGTTGTCGTAGCTTGTATTACTTTGACAATCACGATCAATAACAAGAAACTGATTATTCAGTATATATCAGAAGACCCGGTAACCAGTGTCATTCTCAAGATCAAGCTCACGAGGTGTTCAAGAGTTTAGCATTCACTTAAGTCAGGCGTATTGCTCTAACCAAGGAAGCTATGCCCTTACTATGGCCTATGGCCGGTAGTAAGGGGTCAAGCGCAAATACATAGGGACCCGATTGTCACTTAAGCCCCAGCTCTCGCGACAAGCGTGAACCTATATATTTCCGAACAAGCAAGGAGAACCAGCTGGACTCACACAAGAATGTACAAGTAGATATTTACTTGAACTACGGGAGAAGAACTAATCCAAAAGTAGTGGACTAGCTCAACAAGAAACATGCTTCAAGTAATCAGGAAGTCACCTTGTTATCAAGCAACTATATGTAATGTTTGCACATACACCACAAGAACATGTCTCATACAAGTTAGTGCTTGTTCATAGCACTTTCAAGTTCATTTCCATACATATGTATTGGTGTCAAGTCAAGTACAAGATTTTATTATCTTATATTCAAGTCTTAATCCAATTCTTTGGATGTTCAAGCCATGTACAAGATTTTATGGTCTTATACTTCAAGTTATAACTCCAATCTTTGGACATTCAAGCATGTATAAGAGTTATACATTTACTCTTACAAAATTCCAATCCTATTCTTAGGATGTTCAAGTCAAAAACTTTGTTCTAATGCCCCTAAGGTGCACAATTATTAGTTTCAAGACAAGTATAACACATTAGTGCTTGTTCATAGCACTTTCAAGACATAAGGAAGAGTTACTACTCTTATACTTAAGTTCTCATTTGAGATCTATAAGCACTCATGTTCAAGACCAAGTTCTAATGCCCCAAAAGGTACATATACACTTGCTAGGACATCTTATACCAAGGCTCTCTGCCTTAGGAGGGATAAGCTTTCATTTCAATTTAGATTTAAAACACTTTAGTTGGAACAGGGGACCGGGCGTGCGCCTATGGTAGACCAGGCGGGCGCTCATCCAAGCATTTCTGAAACCAAAATTTCTGGCCAAATGGGCGGGCGCCTGGAGGACCACCAGGCGGGCGCCTGGTCCAAATTTCAGCAAACACCAATTTCTTTCTCAGGCTTAGAATTCTCCGTCCCAAGCGTAGGAGTAACTTTTTACTAACATCTTTAACATACCCAGAACATAAAAGCATACTTCAAAACCATTGTTCAAGTATAATTTTCCCTTTTTACCAAGTCTTATCTACTCCCCTTGTCCCAGAATTACAAGTACCACAAAAGTTGTCCCAAACACAAAATTAACATTCACAAGTATCAGGAATAACATTTATGCATGTTATTACAAGCAAGGGGGAGCTAATAACTTACCTAGTCAAAAATCAAAGCGACCCAAATAAATTTCTGATCGGCCTGGAACGCTCTATTCAACGCCACGAATATTTATCCGGGATCGGAATCAAGAACGGAGGGATAATTAAACTCGAGGAGTCGAGAATAGGGTAAAAACCTAACCCTAGCTTTTTCACAGAGAGAGCAACGTAAAAACTTATGTTTGGGGAAGAACATCCCAGGCAAACCAAGATATACTTTGAAGTTTCACAAAATGACACTTAGGCCCCTCAAGTTTCACTTTTAACAAAAAGGCCCCTAAAGTCAAATTTTCACAAATGACCCAAAAGTCAAAACTAAACATTTAACCACCTTAATATTCTAAAGCAGTTAAGAAATTAACCCAAGTAAAACTAACACATAATATGCAAGTTCAAGTATTTAACAATAAGTCAAATAGTTAACAAGAAATAGGATGGGCGTTACACACCCCCACCTACCTCACCCACCCCCCACCCCCACCCCACCCCCCACCCCCACCCCACCCCCCACAACCACCCATCCCACCCCAACCCAAAATCTCCACCCACATTCAATTTTTTTTCTCATTATAATTCTTTTCCTCATATTTTAATGAAAATAATACATACAAATTGAAAATACTTTTAACAAACTGTGATTAGACACTCTCCACCATAAGAAAATTTGTCCACAAACACCATGTAACATAGCACATTGAAATAGGTACAAGAAGTCAAAAATAAAAACTAATTAAGCAATAAATTCAAAAAGAAGAGGGAAAAGAAAGAAAAGAAATGACCTCTCAATTAAGACGTACAGGGCGGCAGGCATGAACATGTATGTCTTGAATTTTCATGAGACATTTTGTATTCCCATTTAATTGCTCCAGTTGTCTTTTATGAAGATGGTAAGGTTTGGTTGAGGGATAAGTTTGTGGTATTCACTATTCAGTAAGGATTTGGGTTAAACAAACAATCTCATACATAATAAATGCATCTGCAGTGGCGGACCTTGGGTTACCGTTCAGCGGGTGCACAAATAACACTAAAAATTTATGTTACAATCGTCTTTTACTCTACTACATATTATAAAATACCAAATTATATTTACCGTTACGTTATTAATATACAAAACTTTAAAAGATAAGAGTATTTTGCATTAAAATACAATTATCCGGCGTTTTAATAAACAGAAATATGGAGGACAAAAAAAGAAAGAGAAATCAAAAGCTAACTATGATACTCCCACTGTCCCAGAATAAATGTTCTACTTTTCATTTTCGTTTGTCTTAAAACAAATATCGTCTTACTAAAAATAAGGTATGAAGTTTGGTGATTTTTCTATATTACTCATTTTAATAGGCATAAGAATTGAAATGCCATATGACCTCCCATATGAATAGGCAATTAAGAAAACATAAGTAAAAGCTTAAAAATATTAACTTTTCAAAAAAAAAAAACCGTCTATTCTAGCACAAAAGGAGAAGGAGTATAGTATATTTTAATGTTGCATTGTTAGTTTTGAAATTTTAGTAATTTTAGGCAAAAACATGTATGAGAACATCATGACCCGTCTCATAGTAGAGACGGGGTCATTTTGACCCATGACCCGGATCAATGACCCACAGGCCCAAAATATATATATATATATATATATATATATATTATTTATTTAGGTTTTTTTTGGTTTGTCAAAAGTAATAGTTATTATAACTAAATGTAACAAACGTGTTACTTATATGTAACAGTTTGTATACACAAAAGTAATACATATATATAGAAAACTAACTGTTTTTTTTTTATGTTTTCTTCGTTTGTCAAAAGTAACTAGTATTCGTGCCCGTGCCAATGGCACGGTGACAGTATGACAATCATGACAGTCTAAAAACAATTACATATAACAACCATGATATTCTAAAAACAGTTACAATATGAAAACGGGATATATATACATATACAGGAGGAAGGAAGGAAGGAAGGAAGGAGAAAAAATGTTTTTCATATGCGTTAAAGGGCTTATTTGCAATTGCTGAGAGGCATGGGAAGAGTTGGGGGTGGGGATAGGAAGTTTTTCATATGCAGTTTTTTCCTAGGCAGTTAGGGTTAAACTTAATTATGGATTAGTTTTAAGCCGTTGGATCAAATTTGTAAGATTAAATCTTGACCGCTCTTTGTAAAGCGGTTATTCTTGCTTTCTATTGTAATATAGATACTTATTACAACTAAAATATAACGAACGTGTTACTTATATGTAACAGTGTTTATACATAATTGTAACACATATGCATTAAAAAGTAATAATTCAACTATTTACACTTTAGAACTAAAAACACTTGTATTAGTAACATTGTAAAAATAAGAAAGTAACAATTTTTATAAACGAATGTTACATTTACTTGTATAATAACATTGTAAAACAGTTATGTTTGCTTGTCTAATAGTATATCTATATGTTTTCAAATAATAAGTTACAATGGGTTCAATTTATCATGATACATGTAAAAGTATTACATTATCTATAGAAATCTGTTACAATTTCATCTACTAAAGTGTTACATTTACTTGTACAAATAATTACATTCAGTATATAAGTTGTTATTTTTCAAATATTAATTTCTTTTAAAAAATAAAATCAAAATACTCAAAAATAAAAAATATTCTGGAAAAACACTATTACATTTCAGTATAACGATAATTACATTTAGTTATTGTTAGTGTTACACGTATTTATAATTAGTATTACAGTTGAAAGATTAGTAAAATGAGCTTTTTTTTTTTTTGTAAAACTGGTGTTACGTTTATTTATAAACAATGTTACTTTATAAGTAACACAGTTGTTACATTTAGTTGTACTAACTATTATTTTGGCAAACGAAAAAAACAGTCAAAAAATCCTGGAAAAAAAAATTGGGCCAATGTGGAGCATGGGTTGGGATCATATGCTTCGCGGAGAATGTTGTACACGGGTCATGGGTTGGGATGGGTTGGGATCCTACGCTTCGCGGAGAATGTTGTACACGGGTCATGGGTCGACCCGTCTCTTCTATGAAATGGATCTAAGTGTTCTTACAAGAGACCACCTCGTAATTTTAAAACCTTAATTTTGAAAATAAAATTATTTTTGAAACAAGTAAAAAATATATAAACGATAATCATTTTGTGAGGCAAGGAATATATGTAAAACAGAATTCATATCAACCAATTATCATCCTAATCAAAGTCAAAATAAAATTGAACTGTCAACCCAAATTGAAAAACAGCATAAAAGGCCAAATGATGTAATGATTGAAATACCAAAAATTGTTCTGTTGGGGTTTGAACACAATTGTACCTCAGGGAACTAAGTTGAACTCTAACCAACTATACTGGCACAGTAATTTGTTTTGGTGGTGCATTATTACATAAATATCCCTTTATATAAAAAAAATAAAGGAAAATCTGATTGACCTGGTGCACGTGCACCCCTCTTTATGGGAGGTCCGCCCCTGTGCATCTGGGACGAATTTTTGAAATTTCAGTCACGCCTAATCTAAGGGCCATCTTTATTGTTATGGGGGTTTGATCTAGGTTGTTAACCTGATGAATCCCAAATATGTTATGCATTTGCATGGTCCCAAAATACATAGAAAAACAAGTCATTTAGATGTATGTATACGAAGTATGCAAAGGAAATTAATACCCTCTTCTTCGTTTTGAAAGCATAATTTTATTTTGTTTTTGATAGTTGAGTTGAGAGCATCTCCAATGGGTAGCACTAAATTTGATGTAAGTTTTGTACCAAATGTTATACTAAAATAAAATCATCTCTAATGTTTTACACCAATTTTTACATCAAAAAAAAAAAAAAAAATCTTATTTTCCATTAACTCTTATTATTTCACAAACAATTCTTGATGTTTAGTTTCTTACCTACTAACCCCTCTCGTTTAGTTGAGATGATAAAATTCTCAATAAAAAAATATGTGAAATTTAAAAGACTATCAAATGTACTATCATTATTATCTTTGAAATAATAATTATGAAATTTATAAACTAATCAATAGATAAATTTCAAGCGTAATTACAATACATAACTTCTTAAAATTGGAGGGACGAAATTGTACATATCAAACTATTACATTTAATTTTAGTGCTAATGAATAGTATTACGCCAAATTTGGTGTAATACTATTCGCTTTCACCAAACTTAGTGCAAGTTATAGTGTCCACTGAAATTGTGAATAGTGGCAATTTTGGTGTCATACTGTAATTTTTGGTGTCTATTGGAGATGCTCTGAGAATATGATTATCTCATGCAATTTTAAAAATCATTACTGACAATCTATATACTCCATTTTCAAGTTAGTGTGAACAAAAAATCAAGCTCACAAATTAAGGAAAAGTAGGAGAGATAAATTGTAGACAGAGGTGTTTGTGAGTATGAAAAATTAAATAGGAGAGATAATTAGTGGGAGAAATAGTAAGTTGATTAGAGTTGTGAGTGTAAAAGTAAAGTAAGAGAGAGAATGAGTGGGATGAATAGTAATTTTTTTTATTACTATTTTGAGCAGTTCACACTAACCTGAGACGGACAAAAAAGAAAATAAGTTTACGCTTAACCTGAAACGGTGGGAGTATATAATATAGGAGAGTTTTATGTCATTCACACAGCGCACCACGTGGATTTATGACTTGGAATTCTACGTGACATTCAACATATTCTCTTCCAATAGGTCGTTATCAACTATGCTGACTATTTACATCCTAATACATAATTATAAGCTAAGGTAAATAATTCATACATGTCGTCACGTTAGCTTCCATTAAATTTTTGATGAAAATTTGACGGATCAAAATGGAAATAAGTCTCAAGTGAGGTGGGACGGAGGGAGTATACTGTATATGTGATCCTTATGTACCTGAGATATTTTTATGGTGTTTCTCAATTAAACTTACTTTCAGATATATTTTTTGTTTAACTATATCCCGTCGAGTATCGACGGGCTACTAACTGTATTATTAGTGATAAACTAATAACAAATTTCATAATTTTATTAAGATAAAAGATTTGAATAAAAGCTGAGTCAAAACTGACCAAATTTATACTATAAGACTAGACGTGACCATTTTCAACCGTAACCGACCAACTGCCAACCGTTTCAACCGTCAACCGTCGGTTACACTGTTCGGTTATGGTTAGGCCATTTAGTAACCGGTTAACCGCCGGTTATAACCGGGAAGCTAACCGCTAGTTCAACCGTCTATATTAACCGTCATTTTCCTAACATTTTTGAGTTATTTTTCAGAATTACAGTTAGTTTTTAAATGATTTCTGTTAGTTTTCTAACAAAATTAGTGTTTTCCTTCATTTTCCGTTAGTTTTTTTGACGATTTTCAGTTAGTTTTCTAACAAAAACAGCTAAAAATGTTTTTTTTTAAAGTCACATAACCGAATTAACCGGTTAACCGTAACCAGACATCACGGTTAGCCGGTTAGGTTACGGTTAAAACTTAACGGATTTCCTAACCGGCGGTTATAACCGTTAACCGGCGGTTATAACCGGATGGTCACGTCTATATAAGACTATCTTTTTGGATTTTCGGAACAAGAAGGTTTTCAATTTGAATAGTACTCCCTCTGTCCCAGAAAGATAGTCTCATTTTGACTTTTTATAGTCAACAAAAATGAACTTTGACCAACCATTGGTGACGATCTAATCATTTTAGTGAAATTCTAGAATTTGTAATTGATAAATCAATTTTTAGAATTTCATTGTGATCATTAAATTGACACCAATGTTTGGTCAAAGTTTGTCTTGTTAACTATAAAAAGTCAAAATAAGATTATCTTTCTGGGTCAGATGGAGTGTTTACTATTGGCATGTGCTCTTTATATCTTAATTCAAATATGTGGGGGTAGTCATTGTCGTGGACCTGAAATTAATCCAACATGACCCAGTAATAATAATACAAGATTAAAGTTGAACATGACCAGGCACCCAAAAGACTCGACGGACTGAGTAAGTGGCGGAGTCAGAAATTTTCATCAATTGGGGCAGAACAATAAAAAAAAAAAACTGTATTTTTGTCAATGGAGGCAATAAAAAATCTAGTATATTATTTCATTTACTTCAAAAGGGGCAAATTTCAACAAATTACACTAAACTCCTTTTTAAAAAAAAAAAAAAAAAATTTACACTAATAATTTTTATTTTATTTTGAACAATGGGTCAATTGCCCCCTTTGGCCTCTTCGTAGCTCCGCCACGAGCTGAGAAGACCCCCCAACCGACCCGCCAACATGTGCATTGAACAATAACGGAGGTTGACGGAGATCCAACTTTGCCCAGACATGTTATATACGGTTGGTACGTACTAATCCATCTAATACTTACTAATTTTAAGAAGAAAAAAATCTACATATGTGAAAATCTTGTTTCAAAATATTCGGGACTGGTTCTTTGATTAACGAAGCAACTTAACTGACGTTATGTTTTGACACATGAAGAGTGTAGGGGTGAGTAAGCAATAGATGGTTAGATAGAGGGCTCTGTTGTAAATATATGAGCTTCATTATATTCTCTGTCTCTTTTTAAATTGCAAAATTTGTTATTGTGAGTGTCGCACTTAAAATTGCAAAAACCTAAATGGAAAGTTTATACTAATTTTTAATTAATGAGACTCACTTGTTATACACACATAACCTAATTCACTACTATTCTATACTTCACTTTCTCTATCTTATCCAACTATCCACACTCACAACACATCACATTTTTACTTTTTCATTACTTCATGTGCATAACTTTAGTTTTCCCATTTAAGCCATTGCGTTTGAGTGAGTCTTGTGAAAAATGTGTTTTTCCTTAAGCAAAGGAAAAAACGTGTTTTTCAAAGACGTTGGGCATTATTATTCGAAACAAGGGGTGACATTTTCGTAAATACCCAGTGTTAATAATATTGGCAACCATAGTAAATGCCCAGTGTTAATATTACAAAAAGCCAGTGATTTCATACTGGCGTTTTATAAACATGAAACTGGTACTTTTCTTAAGTGCCAGTGGTAATGTTAAAAATTGCCAGTAAGTACACTGACACTTTTTTACATTGATACTGGCACTTATTAAAAGTGTCAATGGTAGTGTCAATAAGTGTCAGTCATTACACTGACAATTTTTAACATTGATACTGGCACTTATTAAAAACTGCCAGTGGTAGTGTCAATAAGTGCCAGTGTACATGTGCTGGCACTTTTTTACACTACGACTGGCACTTCCGATCATCGCTAAAACAATTTCCCGTTAATTACAAAAATGCCACCGCGCCAACTTAAAAACACGTTTTACGCATCCTTAAGGAAAAAACTTTTTCCCAGATTTTCTCTTGCGTTTTCTTTCGTTATTTATTTTTCACGGATATTCATTAGTTTTGTATAAATAAAATGTAATACTCTGTTTGAGACGAATCAAATATTTCGTTTTAGAAAATATCAAAAGTGAGTTGAAGACCGGTTCTTTTCATTCCCTCAATGAAGAGATTCAATAGACCCCCTTAATTTATTTTTTTGGTACATAAAATGGTAGTAAGTGGCCTACCACTCCGAGCCGGGTAGGACCACAAGGGCGGCAAAGCTCTCCCAACAAAATTTTAACACTGCTGCATTTTCAGGACTCGAAATCGACACCTCTGGTTAAGATAGAACACCCCCTTACTAGGTGATTTAAGTGATCGTTGGTATAGACCCCCTTACTTTTGTGGTAACTTCACCAGGTGATTTAAGTGATCGTTGGTATAGACCCCCTAACTTTTGTGGTAACTTCACGATGACTTCATAAAGTAAGTGCTTAGCTTGATTTAGATAGCTGATTATGGCACGGACTAGACACGAATTTGGATCGAAAAAGAGGTTTCCAAAGTACATCATTTCTTATAATCTTTCAAAACTTCCATCTTTCGGATTGTTTTGTTTCATTTAATGACGGAATCCAAGGCCGAGATCAAACCGTTTGATAACATAACTCAATATTTGGACTGCCTCGTTAATCGCAATATACTCACTGTAACAAGTGAAGTATATATGTGTGGTAGAAAATGAAGAGAGAGAATGAGTTGGATAAATAGTAGTGTTGATTAAATAAATTGAGTGGTGGAAAATAAAGGGAGCGAATGAGTGGGGTTAAATGGTGTGGTTAGTTAAATATAAATATATTTAAATAATTTCATTTTGGACAGTGTCACTTGTATTGAGACGGACCAAAAAAAATGTCGCTGAAACGGACTTGAAAGTCACCAACTACGTGTATAGTTATAGATACCGCAACGACAAATGCACACTTGAGCATTGACACACACAAATGGAGGGGGGGGGGGGGGAGAGAGAGAGAGAGATTAAAGAGATGAAATTTTCCATATAACTTCCTTTTGTTCATATCACATTTTTCCAAGGGTGCAAATTGAACACACCTCTCTAATGAAAAACATCAACTCAACAATACACAATACCCCTAACCTCTTCTTCCCAAAAGAATGTATAAGAAACTGAACATATTCAATTTGAAGTCAAAAAAAAAAAAAAAAAAATCACATTATTATCTAACTAATTGAATTTTCCATAAAATCGAAGAAAAAACTTGATAGTGTACGTAGCCGCAGTTCTCATCTAATCATAGAGATCAAAGATTGAAAATCATCTTCATCACAAGGAATAGTAAGGCCCATATCATGGCAAAACCCGAACTCTTCCGCGGCTCTTTGAAGCAAGCTTTGGAAATCAGGATTACCCAACCATGCTATAGGGACAATGTATCTACTTCTATTCTCTCCCACATATACCACAAAATGCCCTTTTGGCACATCATGGGGACGGCGATTATCGTTCTTTCCAAAACTAGAGACTCTCTTGATGATTTGCTTCAGTGCCACTGCTTGAGCTTGTTTGTTTGATGATTTCCTAAGACCCATTTTTGATGAGTTCTTCTTGAGAAAAAGAGAGAGAGAGATGTGTGAAGGGGTTGTGGTGGAGAAAGGTTGAAGAGGTAGAAGAGGTATTTATGGGTGTGAATGTGTGATGTACATGTGTGTGAGAGAGAGAAGGAGAGAGAATGAGAGAGAGAGAGAGAGATGAAACAAAGGCATGTGAGAGTGTAGGGAGAGGGTTAGCAAAGGGATGTTTGGGAAAGAGATGTAGTACGGGGGGGTCATGCCCCCATTGGGAATACCCTACTTTGTAACCTCTCCTAAAGACACAACATGCCCCTCCAATGTCCTTCTCAGTACTCTTTCATCTACACCACACACTTTCATGCAAATGCAAATGCAAATGCAAATGAAATTTGTACGTAATGTTGTAAGGCAAGGTCATGCATTAATTCAAGTTGTCACACAAAGCTAGGGTACAGCTTTTATTATTTTCTCAAAAAAAATCTCTGATTTTTATAATTTATTTTTCAAGTTACGTTGTCTATGAGCATTAGTTCAATTAGTTCACACGGTATACTCCTATATCCATATCTTATACTCCCTCCGTCTCAAATTAATGTTCTTAGTTATACTCCTTCCGTCTCAAATTAATGTTCTTAGTTTGACTTTACACGAAGATTAAGAAAAAGTAAATGTTGTGAGTATGAAAAGTAAAGTAGGAAAGAGAAAGTGTGTAGGGAGTTTTTGTTGTGAGAATGACAAGTGGGACCCACTTTCCATTTTAGGTAATAAAGTAAAGTAAGAACCTTAAATTGGGACAGACTAAAAAGGAAAGTAAGAACCTTAAAGCGGGCAGAGGGAGTAGTAGGAACGTCTAAAGTTCGATACCCATTCTCTTTGTTACAAAAAAAATGAAAAAAAAATTATGTTCATGGCATTAAAAAAAATCTTTCCCACGCAAATATATATTTACCAAGAGGCAAGAGTCATTATTTGAAGATTGATGAGTAAATATTACACCCTTCCTCCAATAATAAGGGTTGTATTTTAAATTTTTTTATCCATTAAAATACAATCAAAAAACTAATCTTAATTTTACTAATTAATTTTATTAATATACAAATAAGTAAAACATATTTTCTTAAAGGTTGACAATCAAATGGGACACATTCGAAAAACATGACACTTAATACTTCTGCATTCAATATGTGTGAGAGACAAGATGGTTCGGAAACTTCATACTCCCTCCATCCCACCACAAGTGAGACCAACTTATGGGGCACAATAATTAAGAAAAATATAGCATATGTGTGGTAGAAAATGAAAAGAGAGAATGAGTGTGGTAAATAGTAGTGTTTGTTGAATAAATTGAGTGGTGAAAAATGAAAAAAACGAATGAGTGAAGTTAAATGGTGGAGTATATGTTAAATGCATTCCTTGGTTTGTGAAAATTTAATTAAAATATTATTTAAATAGAGTAAAATATTATTTAAATAGAGACGGAGGGAGTAGTAATTGCTAGTTTTCTTTTTAAAGCCTAGCAAATGTTAGGTTAAAACATGGGAGTTAACATAAGAGATTTAGTTATTTAATTATTTAGAAAATATTTTAGAACAAATAAAAACAAAATGATCAAAAAATAAGATGAAACGAGTACATAATATAAGAAGACTTTTTCAATGCATCAATTCATGGTGTCTCGATCCAAAAAAAGCAAAGGAGAAATTATGTTTTTTTTTTGCTAATTAATTAATCAATTCAACCATTATGTGATGTGAATATCAGTTTAAAAAACCTCGTAACCCACCAAGAACCATTTATTATCCGCGTTTATTAATTAAAACCTTAACTGAAATACACATATATAGTGTTTGACAAAAACTAGACGGTCTCTTCGATGAGATGGATTTCGTTAAAGTTTGCCCCTAATGTTAAAGTTTTGCCCCTTATGAGCGAGGCAGGACAAACTCATTTCTTTTAGTTAAGATCCGTCTCTTGTGTAAGACCGTATCACACAAGTCTCCTCATACTCATAGTCTTTTTTATTATTATTAGATCTACCGAAAAACAAGAATCCACCGCAAAAATAAAATATTAAAGAAATCAGTATGATCCAAAAAGTCAACCTTAGAATTTGGCTGCCTAAGTTTCATTCTTTACTCGAGATAAAGTCAACTTAAAACTTTAATTTCCGGACCAGCTTGTTTTCTTTCCAAATTGGTGTTTGGTGCTCTCCGTTTAATCACATATTTAAGCGTTCACTTGAACGTTTAATATAATTTTATGGTCAAATAAACTATGATTACTGTTTAATATGAGCGATTATTTTGAGACCGGGAGGTATCTCAACCTCTTTTTGCTCATATGTAGTCAAAGGTACGGCTCACGTTGACGAATCAAGAAATGAAAATATCAAATTAATGTGAATTATACATTGGACTTAATTAATCCCGATCATTCATCTATAATCATATATAGGGACCATGACTCATTCATAATCGTGGCTGCAACCAAACAGGAAAATGATGAGAGCTATGCAATAATAACCAGCGTTCTAAAAGATCCCGTCTAGGCTGCCTAAGCCCCACCTGGGCGCTAGGCGTTCATGAAATGCCTAGGTCCCGTCTAAAACATTATAGTTATTTTTTGAAAGGGCGCCTAGCGTTTTTTAGAACCTTGATAATAACCCCACAACAGAGCCCTCTACGGTGAAACCACTAGTACAATGCAACGGTGGCTTTATCCATTACTCCACTTAACAGCCACCTTGACCATACTTTCTTTTAATTTTAAGTGGATTGACTTATTGACTTCCATTGACTATGAGTCGGAGAGCAAACATTCACTTCAAAGAAAATCAATAAGAAAAAAAATGCTACTCCCTCATCCTTAAAAATCAATGTCCAAATTTTAAATCAAGACATTTAAATTTTTTGACTTTTTGTACAATTTAGTGGCAAAGATCTATTTATGTTCATGAAATCTTCTTTTGAAACACTTAGTTTTGCAATTATAAAGAGACTCGTGAAAAAAAAATCAAAAAAAAATATTTAGGGAGAAAGTTATTCTCAAAAAAGACATTCATTTTGGGACATAAATTTCTTGAAAAAGGACATTCATTTAGGGACGGAGGGAGTATAAGAAATTAAACGTCAACAGATCTCACTTAAAACACATAACGAGTATAATTGTTGTAGGACATTGATTTATACGATATACTAAAAATCAAGTAACAATTCAACATTGCTTAAGAACTTGTACATACATATATAAGTACATAATAAGTGTCGCAATTAACTTGTCAAGCAGAATAAGAAATGAGTTTTACTTATTTATACCATGAGCTCTAAAGACTATCTTAAAATTTAGAAATATGACATTGTTTTGGGACAAACTTGAAAACAGTGTTCTAAAAATCGTTAGGCGGCGGAGCTGGACCTAGCGCCTAGAGGCCTAGGCGGGGCCAAGCATTTAGAGCATTTTTTGTTTTTTTAATATATATATATATATATATATATATATATATATATATATATATATATATATATATCCTAAAAATATTGTCAATTATTTTTATTATTTATCAAAATTTAATAATTTATTTTAACTAAAAAATAAATCATAACTAGGGGTGGCAAAATGGGTGTCCCGGTTACCATTGGATAAAACCCATATTTATCCATTAACTAACGGATAAAATTGGGTATTATCCATTAGTACCCATTAATGGTAATGGGTATTAATGGATAATACCCAATTTTATCCGTTAGTAAATGGATAATACCCGGATAATCCATTGTAAATTTGAGATTAAGCGCCAAGAATGCTAAAAGAGTTGAAAGTAGTTGCTCAGTCCTGGTCTTATTTAAGCTGTTTCACGTTTTGTTTCTAGAGATTTGATACTATCTCATTATATTTATAAATCAAATTTGACTGATTTTCGTTAAATATTTAACTAGATCAAATTTTTTTTTTAATTTCAAATGTACAACCTGTCCTCATTCCTGTTTCAACTTTTTATTAAATATCCTCACTCCATTGACAAAATTGTTAAATATTTATCTTTTTAAATCATATTTGACTGATTTTCGTTAAATATTTAACGAGATCAGTTTTTTTTTTTAAATTTCAAATGTACAAGCTGTCCTCATTCATGTTTCAACTTTTTATTAAATATCCTCACTCCATTGACAAAATTGTAAAATATTTATCTTTTTAAATCATATTTGACTGATTTTTGTTAAATATTTAACGAGATCAGTTTTTTTTTTTAATTTCACATGTACAAGCTGTCCTCATTCTTGTTTCAACTTTTTCTTAAATATCCTCACTCCATTGACAAAATTGTTAAATATTTATCTTTTTAAATCATATTTGACTGATTTTCGTTAAATATTTAACGAGATCAGTTTTTTGTTACCGTTTTTTTTATTATTATTATTATTATTTTCTGAATCCCAAAATGGAATCGTGTGGGGATTGGTGGCTGAGATGGCGGTTGTGGGGGTGGACGGCGGAAACAAAGAGGAAGAAAGTATAACAGTATCATGAGCCGTGTGAGTTAGAGATTTTGGGTAAATCCATGGCAACCCGGTTAAAAATCCATATTGTCCAAATTCATTGATGGTTGTTATAGGTCTTTATCCATATGAACCAATAATTCTAATGGATACCAAATGGATAACCCAATAAATCATTTATTAATGGTTAATGGATGGGTTATTGGATATGGATCAAAAATTGCCACCCCTAATCATAACTATAAAAAGTATTTTTAAATGTTTCAAAAGTGAAAGCTTACACACATTAACCCAAGCCCATTCACACATCTTTAGTCAAACCCAAATAAATTATCCTCCCACACAAAAATAATGAGGCCCAACCCATGTGCTATTCCCGCCTAGGCCCGCCTAGACCCGCCTGGGCCAGCCTAGGCCAGCCTAAATCCGCCTGATCCGCCTAGACCGCCCAGGCCGCCTAGAAGTTAAAACCGAGAGAAATAATATGGGGAAAATAAAATCAGTTTATTTCCTTGATCCTTAATGTGCCGAGTACATACATTATATATACATTGGATTCTTCCTTGGAGAGGAGGACTACTACCCTACTACTACTCCTATAATTTAGCTCACAATATATATCCCTACCTAATTTACATACTACTAAATAGGAAAAGATATACAAACAAATATGAAGAGATATCCCAAAATATATGGGAATCTCGGTTTGTATCTCAACAACCCCCCCCCCCCCCCCAAGTTGGAGCGTGTAAATCACATACGCCCAACTTGCCTAGAAGATGTAGAAACTGTCGACTGCCCAATGCCTTAGTAAGAAGATCCGCCAGTTGTGAAGTCGTATGAACATAGGCAGTTGTGATGATACTTGACTGAATAGCATCGCGAACAAGATGACAGTCAACTTCAATATGTTTGGTTCGTTCATGATGGACAGGATTTTGAGCCATATGCAACGCAGATTGACTATCACTCAAAGAGTCATATGAGCCGAATGTGTAATCCCAAAAGAATCAAGTAAACTATGAAGCCATTTTAGTTCACACGTGGCACTTGCCAAAGAACGATATTCTGCTTCGGCCGAAGAACGCGAAATGGTAGTTTGCTTTTTGGTTTTCCAAAAGATCGGAGAGTGGCCCAAGAAAACAAATTAAGCTGTAAGGGATAGCCGGGTAAGAGGACAACTCGCCCAATCAGAGTCACAGTAGGCCCGAAGATGTAGAACAGAGTCGGATCGTAACAAAATGCCTTGGCCTGGACGGTTTTTGAGATACCGAACAACAGGCAAGGCTGCTGTCTAATGAGCCAATTTCGGCCGGGTCATGAATTGGGCAAGAGTATGCACACTATAAGAGAGTTCCGGACGAGTAATAATGAGATAAATAAGACGCCCAACAAGTCGCCTATATGCCTCGGGATCACGTAAATCATCACTTTCAGTCAGGGCCAAACGATGACTTTGTTCAACCGGAGTAATGGTTGGACGAGCTCCAAGAAGACCAGCCTCAGAGAGTATATCAAGCGCATACTTGCGCTGAGAAAGAAAAATATCATCCGGATGTTTCGCCACTTCAAGCCCCAAAAAGTACTTAAGACGCCCGAGGTCTTTCATGTGAAAACAACTACTAAGATAGCCTGTGAAATGATTAATTGCAACCGAATCATTCCCATCAATAACCAAGTCATCAACATAGATAAGAACATGTATCTCTGCAGCGGAAGTTTTGAAAGAAAATAAAGAATAATCGGAGCATGACTGAACAAATCCATATCCCTTTAATGCCATGGAAAGTTTTGCAAACCAACAGCGAGGAGCTTGCCGAAGACCATATAATGATTTTTTAAGTTTACAAACCTTCCCAGAAGATGAGTCCGGATGTCCCAAAGGCACCTTCATATACACAACTTCATTAAGATCACCGTGTAGAAAAGCATTGTGAACATCCATTTGATGAAGTTCCCATCCTTTGATCGCAACAATGCTAAGAAAAACTCGCACTGTAACCCTTTTGATGGTGGGTGCAAACGTTTCCTTGAAATCAACGCCTTCAACTTGTCTATTGCCCAAAATCACCAACCGAGCTTTACAACGCTCAATTGTCCCATCAGCATTGTACTTTATTTTATAGACCCATTTGTTGCCAATCGTCTTCTTATCAAGAGGAGCATCTACCAATTCCCATGTTCCATTCTGATCAAGAGCATTAAGCTCTTTAGACATAGCCTCACGCCATTGAGGAAGCTTAACCGCTTCACTAAAATGTTTTGGCTCAACACCTAAGTCAATAGCAGCAAAAAAACAACGATGTGCAGACGAGAATTTAGTGCAATTGAAAAAATGTGATAAGGGATAACGAGTACCTGAAGATTTGGATTGAGAAGATGGACGGGACGGGGGTGTAGCTTGAGTGGTATGCGCCTGAGATTGTCCCAACTCAAATTCAGAAGCTGGATATCTGGTAGAAGGCACTTTAACTCTCTGACCACGTCCCAAGTTTTCTAGCTCAATCAATTCGGTCGGCGGTTCAACCTGTTCAGCCATCTGTGCTGGAACCTGTTCCGTCAACTGGTCCGTCACATGGTCAGTCAGTTGGTTGGAAACTGCATCAGGAACTTCATCATCGGTAGGTATCTGCTCTGCCACCTGTTCGGTCACCTGTGCAGTGGGTTGTACAGTCAACTCCTCAGTCACATGTACATCATCTTCAAAATCCTCCATATTATTCGAAGAACAAAGAAAAATATCTGAATCCGTGTATGCTCCATCTTGGTCAGCCCGACCGTGAGCAAAAGGGAACTCCTTTTCCACAAAAATAACATCCCGAGAAACGAGCAACTTATTTTCATCAATATCATACACATACCACCCTTTCTTGCCAAGAGGATACCCCAACATTGCCTTCTTTCGTGGCTTTCATGTATTTCCCATTAGGCAGACCAATGTGATCCGCCTTAATATCATGAACATCACTGAGTAAAGATATGTCCCTTGTTATGTGTCGGTTGGCTCCACTGTCGACAAGCCAACGTTTATCATTCATCTTACCAGTTGTCTTGCCAGTTGTGCTGACGGTTGTCAGCACCTGTGTCTGCATAAAATTCTTGAAGTTGTTCCATTGATCTGCTGTGAATCCCAGCGCTCTAGCCTGATCTGGAACCCCTTCTATACTGATCTCTGCATTGTTTGATCTTGTGCTCGGCTTCCCTTGATCTTTTCTTCCCGAAAAGGATTGGCTTCCGCCTCTTCCTTTTGCTGGCTTTCCACGCTGGTCTTCCCACCATTCTGGATATCCTATCAACCTGAAGCACGAATCTGCACTGTGTCCCTTCTTCTTGCAGTGAGAGTAAGTGACATTGCTCATATCCTTCTTTTCTGTCAATCCACCTGACGAGCCATCTGTGCTCACAACTGGTCTATCAGCTTCCCTATCAACTGTACGAGCGACAAAACTTGTTGGAGTTGGGAATTCTCCATGTCCGCCTCCCAGCACTTGTTCCTCCCTTATAGCATTAGAATAAGCCTTATTCACAGAAAGTAGAGGCTCCGTATGACAATAGAGGTTTTCACGTTCTCAAACTTCGGAGTTTCTAACCCCATGACGAATTGATAAACCCGTTCCTCCTCACGCCTTTTTACTAACACCGCCCCAATATTACACTTGCAGCCCGTACAGGAGCATGTTGGCAACGTCTCAAAATCGTTAAGAGCATCCCACACCTTCTTTATGCGTCCATAATAAGAAGCCACGCTCTCGTTCTTCCCTTGCCTGCAATTTGCTATGTCCGCCTTCAATTGTTGAGTTTTCGGTCCATTCCCCATCGAAAACCGTTCCTTCAAATCATCCCACAAAACCTTCGCTTCGTCCACATAGGTAATAGTGGAGCGAAGAGTCGGCTCAATCGTATTAAAAATCCATGAGACAATCATGGAATTCACCGTCCACCATTGGTCCGCTTCATCAACATCGTCAGGACACAGGATTCTGCCATCAATGAATCCGGTTTTCGTCTTCGCTCGAAGCGATCATTTGAAAACTCGTGCTCATTCTTCATAATTCTCACCCTTCAACTGAACATGGGTGATAATCATTCCTGGATTGTCACTTGAAGAAAGAAAATAAGGAGATCTCTTTTCTTCCTTGATCTCCTTACCTTTGCCGGAATTTTCAACTCCGGGTTTCTGAGTTTCGTTGTCGCCGGCCATAGTCTCAAAACCGGGCTCTGGTGCCAAGTTAAAACCGAGAGAAATAATATGGGGAAAATAAAATCAGTTTATTTCCTTGATCCTTAATGTGCCGAGTACATACATTATATATACATTGGATTCTTCCTTGGAGAGGAGGACTATTACTCTACTACTACTCCTATAATTTAGCTCACAATATATATCCATACTACCTAATTTACATACTAATAAATAGGAAACGATATACAAACAAATATGAAGAGATATCCCAAAATATATGGGAATCTCGGTTTGTATCTCAACACTAGACCCGCCTAGACTGCCTAACGCCTAAATTGGCCGCCTAATGGAAAATCGCGGCACCTGGGGGGCGCCTAGCGCCTAGGTGGGCGCATAGCCCGATTTTTAGAACACTGCTTGAAAAGACAATGCAACACTTGTGTGATTATTGAGGGAGAACCTTGTAGCCAACAGTCAATTCACTAAATAGTCCTTTAATCACAAACAATATCCCCTTGTTGCGGAAAAAAAAATAAAAAAATAAATTGGTAATTGTCAAAATCGGTGTCCCAAAAACTTAATTTTTTAACTCCAATCACCGTTGTTGAAAATACAGGACCAATGGTGAAATAATACACTATCAGTGGTAAAACCAGAAATTCAGAGTCAACACTAATATTTCACTGTTGAATAGAGGATGGCTTAAGGACTAGATCGTCACATTTCCTCCTCCAATCTTAAAAGAGTGAAAATGAAATACTCCCCCTGTCCCAGCTCACTTGACACTTATTTCCATTTTGGTCCGCCCCAACTCCCTTGACATTTCCCAAAATAGCCTACTTTTTATAATTTTATATTCACTCTACCCCACCACTCATTCAATCTCTTCATTTTCCACTACTCAATTTATTCAACCAACACTACTATTTACCACACTCATTCTTTCTCTTCATTTTTCACCACACATTTTCCTTATTTTATTCTTTTTCCTTAGTTATTGTGCCCACCTCATGGGTTTTCAAGTGAGAGGTGAGACGGTGAGATGGAGGGATTATATGTTTAATTTATTTTAAAATACCAAGTGGGATTCAATTATGTATAGTATACTGTATTAGAAAAATGTTCAAGTGGTATATTGTTGTTTTGTGAATGTCCCATGCAAGTAGAAAGACTTAAGCTCATCTCATGGGAGAAATTCAAACTTGCCGCCCATGTGCTTTTGTCCCAATGTCTTGAAATACCATTCTTTCTTTCTTTCTTTCTTAGTTTTTGAGCTGTACAAGGCCAAGGGTGGGTCCCCTCCCCTCCTAATACATTTACTCAAATACGTAGTATTATTATGGCTTTTCATCTTGTGTTGTGGCATCTTTTTCCAACAAGTTCTTGTGACTCACTTCCTTTTACCTTAAAACATTACTACTCAAACTTAATATCGAACCGAACCGAACCTACCTTCAACATCCAACCCCACAATTATGAGGCCACCAATATGCAACAATCTATCGGTGGAGCTGAAGGTGATAAAAAAGACAATTTTACCCTTAATGAGTGATCCAATGGTCAGGAACCAAACTGCACTGCCATTGGACAGCACCAACCCGACACACAACAAGCTCATCCAGCACATCATTCAAGAGAAGGACTAGGAAGTATGAATATTATCTCACATTAAGTACTACAAGAGGCTCAAATACCTAAATTTCTTGATACCATGCTTGTCTAATTGTGTAGAGACATGGCAAAGGGAGGGAATAGTGTAACCCAGTAATGACCAGAGATGATGAATGTGTGAATAGGTAATGTCTTCCCATGTGCCCTTGCCAAATTCCTTTCTAATGAAAACAGCACCCATAAATGTAAGCAAAAGACATATATTCCTCTTATAATGGACAGCCACTAGAATCCCATATTTTCTGCTCCGCCCCGAAAACTCAGTTTTTCATGTTCCAAGGCCCAGAAAGCTACACTTAAAAACCTAACTTATATACCCATTTTGTCTTTCTATACATACTTGTCAACCCCCATTAATACATACCTACAATCCTCCAGCTATTCTTCAGACCGTGCAATAAGGACAGCGGCTATTCCTGTACGTGTATGGATAGAATTTCATAGACGCCTTGGTTGTGCATGCCCCGAGTGGGATTTTTACCAACTCAAGCAGATTTTTTCAAGTAGGTAGGAATTTTTTTTTTTTGGGGGGGGGGGGGGTCGTGGTCCTCAAAGTCAGCTCACTCATGTTCTATGGAAGAGATTTGTGTAATGGTTAGAGAATTGGTGAAGGGGTGAAAATTGTCAACTTGGATAGGATAAGGTTAACTATTCAACAGAGGGCATTCTTATGGTCATACCTAACATAAGTTTCCATATACTCCCTCCATCCCAAAATGATCTTCCCGTTTGAAAAATTCAAACATTTTAAAGATATGAACACTTGCATCACTAGTCATGTTTTGTTTATTCACTTTTAAGCCTAAATTATAGAAATGGAGAAAACTTTTTGAGACAATGCAAAAGACCAAATGGGAAGAACATTTTGGGACGGAGGGAGTATAAACTTGACTTGTGAACAGGCTAGAGGTCATCTTACCTTTGCCGTGGAAACCCTATTAAACTCGATTGGAGACAAAAGCCTAACCCAAAGGACATATTTTGGAAAATATAACTTGATGCATGTGATTGGCCGCTAATTCAGTGCCTGAATACTGAGGGGGCCTGCAATAAGTAACTAATTAAGTCTACAGGGGCATTGATGAGCTGAGAATCATCTAGAATATACTCGCCTCGGCTAACTTAGTTATTTGACGGGTTCAAGTAAATAAAAAGAGTATACTACCTCTGTTCCGGAATAAATGTCACATATGGTCAACTAAGTTAAATTTTGACCAATTTTTAATGCAAATTTATCATCATTGAAATTCAAAAATAGTTATGAATAGTGTTTCTATTGATGTATCAATAACCATTTTCAAAATAGTATGAAAATGCTCAGATTTTTATAACTTTTTGGTCAAAGTCATAGTTGTCAAAGGCGACCGCCCGCCTCGCCTTTTTGGCGCCTTGGGGGGTCGGTCGCCTTTTTGTAGCCAGGCGGGCTGTCGTACACCTTTCTTCACGAGGCGTTCGCTTTGCTCGCCTTTTTGCTGCCCGCCTCTCGCCTGCCTTTTTGCATTTTTTATCTTTTCTTTCTTTTCCCCTGTTTTTCATATATTCATTTACTTTTGCATGACTTAAGAGCTTGATTTCTTCTCTCGATAATATTTAAGGGCTTAAGTTTATTTCATATGCTTAAACTAGTACTTGTTTTGTTGATTTGAACATCGTAATTTTAATAATTTTAATTCATGCGCCTTTTGTTTTAGAATTCTTTTGAAGTTTGAACTATGTTAGGATACTATTATGTGTGGAATTGTGAAATTTATTTAATTTTTTATTCTTGTTCATAATAGGTTTTATGCTTTGTTTATGTGCTTCATGTATATAGATATATATTATCTATCGTTTACTATTGTTTTAGTTCCATTTTCCTCCTTGCTCGCCTTTTTGTCGCCCGCCTCTCGCCTCGCTTTTCGCCTTTTCTAAGTACAGCTCGCCCGCCTCTCGCCTTTCGCCTTTGACAACTATGGTCAAAGTTCAACTTAGTTGACCAAATGTGACATTTATTCCGGGACAGAGGGAGTATATGATGATACAGTATATAGTTATATGTAATATGTATCCCCCTCTCAACTCAAGGCAGCTAACGCAAGACATAACCCCTTGAGAAAATTGGCAGAAAAGCAGATCAATTCACCTAAATATTAAAGGTCACAGCCAAAAAGATTTAAGGTCAATTTTCCTATTTCAGATACCTACCCAAGGTACTACGAATACATCACATAACTCACTCTCTCTTAGCCAAAATACCAACTAATTTAATATAATAATGCGGTTAAACATGGATTCCCCATTGCACCCCCAACAGCCCTACACTTGAATATGAAAAACTACGAAAGGACATCATTATAGAGTCAAGGATAAGGCTTTAGACCTAGAATGATAGACCAGACAAGAAAATAACTAAAGTAGAACAAAAATATTAATTAAATCAGGTTGAAGTGACAAAATAAATAGAGCAAACATGATAACATGTATGTGCAAGAGAACATATTAAAACTGAAGGCGCTGGTATGCATATGCTAAAGACTAAGTGTAACTGTAACTGCTTCTCAGGTGAAAAATGTACTCATAAACATGTACTACCTCCGCCCCGGAAAGTTAGTTTCATTTATATTTAGGTGGTCAACTATACTCAAATTTGACCAAAGATTTAGTAATAAATAGTTACCCCAATGAAATTATAAAATCTGTTACTGAATCACCATAGAAAATACTACTCCCCCCGTCCCATTACGTGGTTCCCACTTTTTTCATGGTTATCACGAATGAACTTTGAGCAATCATTTTAGGTTAAATTAGGGCCAAAATATGTTTAGCCCCCCAAAGTATCCACCCATTCCCACTTTGCCACCCAAACCCAATTTTGTCCCAAAGTGACCCTCTAATTTGCCATTTGTCCCAGTTTAACCTATGACCCCCTATGACCCCTAAGGGCGTTAGAAAATTAACGAGAAATGGTCATGTGCATGTCACATGAAGGGTATTTTGGACATTTTCTTTGAAAAGAGAAGGACAAAAATGTCAATTTGTTATTATGGTGGCAATTGATTTCTCCACCCAACCCCACCAGTCAATAACCACCACCACCATCACCACCACCATTTCTCCCAGAATCCGGCAACCACCATCACCCATTTCCGACAGCAACCAGACCACCGCCCATTTCCGACAGTCACCAGATTCTGGCAACCGCCACCACCAATATTCCTTTAAAATCACCATTTTTACCAATTAAAGAACAATCTGGAAACACAAATCACAATAGATTCTCCCAAAATAACCAACAATTCAAAAATCCAGTTAATCTATATCAAAATGAAGATTCAACTTCGAAAACCCACCACCCAATTTTCTGCAAACATCATCGCCATTCCCCATGATTGCCGGCTTTCCAAGTTGAAATTTCAATCTTTGAAGGTACGACAATGGAGGTGTTGTAAGATGTAGAAGGAATTTTGAAAAACCCAACATGCAAAGCTGCTATTTCACTTTATTTGGAACTGCAATCTGACACTTTAAAGCTGCTATTTTTGATGTTTGGGGTTTGGGTTTCGATGTAGGCGTGGTTTGTTATGAATTGGGTTTAGTCTGTATATTGGAGTGAAAGAACGAAATTGTGACGAAAGAATGAAATCAAGGAAAGAAATGGAGTGGAGTAATTACTAGAATGAAGAATTAAGGTGGAGCTTGAAAGCTTGGTGCCCGTTTGAAAAAGATGAAGTGGAGGAGGCGACATTAACGCACGGAAGTGAGACAGCAGGGGCTGCTGAGTGAGTGGGTAGGGAGCGGCTGAGAGGGGCTTTAGGATTGGGGTTCCATTGAAGGGAGGAGGATGAAGAAGGGAGATGGTGGTTATGGAGGAAGATGAAGAGGGATGAAATGTTGGGTGAAATGGAGGCAGCGCTTAATCTGGGTGAAACGGGGTGGGGTTTTTTTTCTTTTTTCTTTTTTTTTTCTTTTTCTTTCTTTTTATGTTTTTGATTAGTTTTATGTTTTTTATTTATGATTTTTAGTAACTCATAATATTTTTATTTATGTTGTCAATGTATTTTTTTTATAAAATAACTTTATTATTTTGATAATAATATATAATTATATTTGATATAAATAAAAAGTCTAATATTTGAAGAGAATAATAAAATAAATATTAATTGAAAGTTAAAAAGAAAATGTCTAAAATACCCCTCATGTGACATGCACATGACCATTTCTCGTTAATTTTCTAACGCCGTTAGGGGTCATAGGGGGTCATAGGTCAAACTGGGACAAATGGCAAATTAGAGGGTCAATTTGGGACAAAATTGGGTTTGGGTGGCAAAGTGAGAATGGGTGGATACTTTGGGGGGCTAAACATATTTTGGCCTTAAATTAGTTATCCTAAAACTTGATATTAATAGATTTTTTGATGGTATAACAATAACAAATTTTAGATTTTCATTAGGATAATTAACCTAAAAGTACTGCTCAAGAGTCAGTCTTGTAAAAAACCTGTTTTACACTAAGAGATAGTGTAAAATCTGTTTTACATTAAGAGATGAAAACAGGTTTTACACTAATGCGAGTGTAAAACAAGATTTTCTCGAGATTTTCACACTGCTCAAAGTTCATTCGTGATAATGACAAAAAAGTGGGAACATCGTTTAGGGACGGAGGGAGTATCAATAACAATTTTTTGAACTTTCACTAGGATAAATAAATTGATGTCAATTATTGTCAAAGTTCATGATAATGAAAAAAAGTGGGAACATCATTTTGGGACGGAGGGAGTATCAATAACATTTTTTGAACTTTCACTAGGATAAATAAATTGATGTCAATTATTGTCAAAGTTCATGATAATGACATGCCCGGCAATCATTATCATGAACTTTCCTTGTTGGTATGCGAAATACTAATGAGCTCGCATGCAGCCAGGTTTAAGAGTTAGGGTCACGTACTTCTAAGAACGGGTACTAATAAAGTAACACAGTACTTAGAAAGGTGGTTTACAAGAGGACTACATAAAAGTATTAACAATAAGAAGCGGGTGAACAGAACGGTGTGCTCAAGCATCCTCAGAGTTAAGATAATTCATATTTACAACTTAAATCATATGTACCAGGCTATCAGCAAATTTGTAAGCTTGAAGGAACTCAAAGAGTAAAAGGAGTCGAGGTTGCATGTGCTAACCGTATTCTGGCTTCACAGATTGAGGAAGGCCATCCATCAAGCTCAGCTGTCTTCTCATCTTAACAATGTAAGCTTGAACCTGACATATTGCAACACCGTTAAAAGGATTGTCCCATGGGTGACAATTTACCAACAAAACCACTTTTTCAGCCAAATAATTCAATAATTAAGTAATTAAGCCAACGATAATGCAACACAAACAATTCGTCAAGGAAAATTTTAACGGTGGAAACATCTCACATAAAGTTTTGGTACTCTATCAGCCCCCACTAGCAATATTTTCCAAGGTGAAACTCCTATATACAGAAGGTACAACCAAAGGAAGTTATCATTGGAGCTAGACGAGAATATATTTTGTCAATTTACTTTGTTAAGTATTCACTCTTTATGACTTGAGAAGAGAGTCCGACTTTCCTTTTTGATGCCCCATTAATATTACACTCTTCGCTAATCAAGCTAACGGTGATATTATTATGATAAAATAATCAGCTTAAATAATTAATGTGACAGACAAACATGCTACAGCACAGATGTCCAGAGAGTATGTTTTAAGGATCTAATTATTTCCTGATGAAATTTTAGTTTTCAAATAGGGATCCTTTTGAACCAGGTGTTCTTGTTTAAGGTACTGAAGAGGTGACCACCCCACCCCATGACCATATGCTGCAAGTGGGTCCGGACTAAAATTTATCAAGTGCTGCAGCGAGTTAACATATTGGATAATAACCACTATATACTAATATGCTGCAAAAGAGCCCAGAAAAATTATCTAAAAAGAGGTTCATACATGTTCTGCCCATGGAATGCATAAAAAGCACACGATATGGGTACATGATGAATAGAAGAATCAACAGTACCCCTGCAACTCACTCCCCCTATCCACACCCCATACCCCACTCTCAGGGGGGGGGGGGGGGGGACAAAAGCGAAAATGCATTAAAACTCTTGCTTGTTACATGAATACTTCTTACAGTGCTCGGAAGAAACTTGTCACGTTTTGGACATGCTCAACTTTGCTGATTCCGCTGCACAGCGCATCAGCCTAATTCTTCAAGTGTTTTTTTTTTTTCACTTAATAGGTGGATGAGGAGGAAATGAAACCTTGCCTCAATCCGGTTATGCCTTGTAGGCTACAAAATTGGGTTCTATACATAGGCTAAGGAGAGATATCTTTAACAAGATATGATTTCTTCATAATATTGTCCCTGGCGGGATTTGAACCCCCAACCTCCTCGCGAGAAGAGAGAAAAGAATACCACTGGAGCAAGAACTCATAGGTCATTCTTCAAGGTTAAGCAATTTTATATTCCCTAATTTTCATATGGTTTGCTCTCACAGATTTTTAAAGTATCGATTGCCTAAAAAATGCAGCATAGATATGCATACTTTTCTGTGTCGGTCAAATAACAAGACCCAGGAACAGAGCTGGAGACGTGAAGCATGTGAATCATCCTGAGAAGATAAACACAACTAAAAACTGACCTGCTGGCGTGCAGCTGCAAGCTTTAAGAGCTCATCCGCCTCCGAGAAATTTATGAACCACTGACTAAGTGGATGATCTTTGGTATCACCTCTTTTCTTCCCATGCACACTTTCAAGTGGGGCTGCACCAAATCAAAAGTTAAAGGTGAACTCAATAAATACAGTCGAAATAATGCCAAGTTGTGACACTTTAAGGCAATTTACCAGGAGGGAAGTTAATGGTGGCGGGAATTCGTGGCACGATTACTGAAGGATGACTATGAACACGAGCAAAGAAATCCTCAAAAGGGTCAGGAAAAACTATCTCATTGTACGATTCCACAACCACTGGTTTCTTGGTTGACTGGGGACCAGGTTCTTCTTCTGAATAAAGCTTCAAATTATGAAACCTGAAAATAAATACAGAATTACTGTAACCACAGATTACAAATGCAGGGAACACGAAACAAGAAAAGTGATTACGAACTCACAAGTCCAACTGCTTATCACAGGCATCCCCATGGAAGAATATGGAGATAGCTATTTCAAATTCACCCCATCCACATTCTGTTAATTCAAAAGGCGGCGACTCTACCACTCTTACAGGATTATTGAAACTTGGATGCAGTTGAAAAACAACACGCTTAATCACCACACTCAGATCTTCATTTGTCGCCCCACGCACATACACTGTCCACTTATGCGACTGAGATCTAATAGATGAGATCATGCGAAAATGTTTTAAGATCAATTAAAAGCTGGAAAATGTACTCCCTCTGTCCCGGAATAAATGTCCTACTTTCCATTTTTATTTGTCCCAAAATAAATGTCGTCTTACTAAAAATAGGGTATGAAGTTTGGTGATCTTCCTATACTACATTACTACCCATTCTAATAGGCACAAGCATTGCAATGCCATAGGAGGTGTCACTCTACCCATATGAATAGATTGGGGCAATCAAGGAAACATAACTAAACATTGACTTGTCAACTATGACATTTATTCCGAGATAGAGGTAGTATACTATATACTAATAAATAGCAGAAATACAATCACGCATAAAGATAAGATGTCACTTACTCACTGGCCTTTCTTCCGAGCCAAAATGACATTGTTCCATAAACAATTGGGACACAAAGTTCGATATCTTTCAGCCTCTTGTTTGGACTCTGCATTAACCCAATAAAATGTTGCACATATTAACATGTGAATTCTCAGATATCGTCATTATCATGGTCCTTCTATAGGACGGGACTGGCTATGGTTCTGTCATCTAACCAACAAAAAGTAAGCTAAAAGAGATGTGATGATGTATCTATTTGCTTAGAAGAGTAACCTATGTCCTTGCTACCTTCCTCTAAATTATCTGATGTTCCTCTGTACGCTAAAAATAAACTAAAAATCAAGCCAATAACAACTGAATTGGGTGTTTCAGATTTGATTCCATGTACTAGATCGTAACTTTGTTAAATAAAAAATGAACACGAGAAAGAAGCAAATGATGATCTGTCGTAGCTACCACGATAGATGCTATCATTCTTGATCTATAACTGACTGTATATTAAGATTGGAAGACTAATTTGATTATCAGGTACGTAACTCTTTTCCTCAAGCATGATAGAATCAGCAAAGAATACCCAGAAGAAACTCACTATTATAGGTTTTAAACAATGCTGAACAACTAAATTCACAAGTGAAACAGAAATGATTCTGTATCAAGCAGCGTATCTACTTGTATGAGAAAGAACACATTTTCATGAAAACAGAAGTCATAGCAAAACACAAAACCTTACCCCTCTTTCCCTCACAATTAAAAACAATAAACAGTTATTACTTTCCTTCTTTTATAGCTACTGTTATTAAACATATGTTTCCGCATCTTTGTTGGAATCCGCTCTAAAAACCAACATAAATAAAATCTAGTGATGGTATTTGGACTCTGGAATCTACGGTATTCACTGCAACATACAATAAATGAGGAGCAAAAATATAGTCTTATAATCATCACAACTAAGCTTAAAAAAGCAAATAATTATCCTTATAAAAAACTGCATTGTGATCCAGATTCAGTAACGCAAAGTTTTTCAAGCTTAAAAAACCCAACAAATTAACTTATGTTGCACCGGATATGCCACCAAGAATGCAACTTGATAACACATAGAGCGCGTAAATAACTGTTCTCCTACAACAACTTTACCCAGCTAAGCTTGAGCCTAAAGCAATTAGCTGAAAAAAATAAAATTTCACAACTAAGAGAAAAAATCTAGAATTTCCCAGAAATGCTAAGCCATAAACCAATTTCTCTTCTAGATTAACTCAAATTCGAAGAAAAGCCAAAAATAGAGGAACAGTCCAAATTATATAAACAAATACTCCATACGCAGTATAACTGAACTTCGAAGTCAAACTCTAGTAATTTAATACTCCTAAAAAAATAAAAAAGAGAAAATTCGTCGAGTAGACAAAGGACAAAACATAATGTCCATGTCACGAAAAGGGATTGTTTTTCAATTTTAACTGTATTTCGATTACGGAGCAAACAGTACCTTCATGTCGGAATTGTCTTCAGAAGGTATTTCGATTATGGAATGGCGGGGCGCCGGAGCAGATTCTCCCCCGTATGAATTACTGACGTTCTGATTTGTCATAATCACTGTGCGAGGTAATTTTGAAACGGGTTTTAGCTGTTTAAAACTTTTTGCCAAAGAGATGTTTCGAAATGTGAGTGAAATTGGGAATAGTTAGATCATAGATTGGGTGAATTAGGGTTCATGAGATTTGTTGCATGGATCGTATGAGGAGTATGGTTAGGTTAGGTTAGGGTTTTGGGGTTAACTCATGGCTTTTTTTTTTTTACTGGAGAGGTTTTACACTGGTCGTTAGTCAAGGCAATTCATTAATCAGGTTGGGTTTGAGTGTGCTTTTTTGAGGCTTATAATAATCACTTTCGGAGATCAAAAATTACTTTTATGGCGTTTGGATGTCAAAATTGATTATGATTTTAAGTTATTAAAACGCAAAAAACTGCGTTTTGAAGAAGCAGCTAAGACCCAGCTTTTATTAGAAGTGATTCTAAAAAGCTGTTTTTATAGTATAAAGTTTTACATTGATAACCTTCTGATGCAGCGGAATACAACCAATATCAACCGTAATGGAAGATCTCGAAAAAACAGAAGGAATAAAACCTTCAAACAAGCCAACAATGGCTTCTAGGGTTTGAACTCACACAAAGTTGCAAAAGCAAACTAAGAATTTAATAAATCAAAACATGTTCAATACAAAGTAGGAAAATAGTATTTATACTTTAACAACTAATAAAAACCCTAACTCTAAAAGTGTTTTAACAAAATGCCAAAATTAACCCACAAAATTAATAAAAACCGAGTTCTGGAAACAAGTAGAAATTCCTGGAGGCGCCGGGCACGGCCATGCCCCAAATTCAGCACGGTCGTGCCATTCCAGTCGAGGCCTCCATCTTCTTCACCCATTTTGCGCACGGGCGTGCTTTGTGCCACGCACGGCCGTGCAGGCTTGGTCCGGGCGGGTTCCTTCTGGGGTCCGGGCGGATCTTTGCTGGAGCTTCACAATTCCAACCTTGTGCTACATCATACACCCCCACTTTAAAATGATTCGTCTCCGAATCATGTACCATAAAAGAACCACGCCGTCCGGGAGTAGGCAGCTTGCACTTGTCATGGGAAGTCGTTTGTGTTGGATGTCGCGCAACAAGTGCCGGTGGAACTCGAAATGCATCCCTCCGCCTAGCTCTCCGTGCCGCAGCAGCTAAACCAATAGCCCGAGTAGTACCTGAAATAAAAGATTTCAGAGCACACAAGGAAATAATTCATTTCCCTTTATCGATGCCAGGACGCACCCCTTTTTCTTTCAACGGGCATAAATTAAATTTGACCCCCCTCCTTCACAAAACTAATAACATTAGTACGCCCATTGTGAGTAGAATCAACATCATAATGCCAAGGTCGCCCAAGCAATAACTGGCACGCACTCATATCAACAACATCACAAATAGCCACATCCTTATAATTACCAATAGAAAAAGGAACGACACATTGTTCAGTTACCTTTATTTTACCGGTAGCATTAATCCATCCCACATGATATGGAGTTGGATGTTTCTTAACCTCCAGTTGTAATTTATCCACCGTCCCCCTAGCAATCAAATTATCACAGCTCCCACTATCCACAATGATTTTTACCTTGTTATCCGCCACAAGCCCAATAGTACGAAAAATACCATGTCTGTTGGGGGTTCATCTACCGCTGGAGCTGTCACGATTAATTTATTACACACAAGTGCCTCATGGTCACCCTCATCACTTTCTTCATTCGGGTCTACCCAAATTTCCTAAACGTCATCATCAGCCTCTTTCTCTGCTACATGAACTTGCCCCCGATTAGGACAGTTATTAGACAAATGCCCAGGTTGCCCACAACGAAAAGATTTATTACCAAAAGTCTTGGCATAGGGATTGGGATTCGGACGCCCCGCAGTTGGATTAGTACCCTTCCCACCGGCTGAGTCGGAACAGTATCCTGCTTCTCATTATTGGTTTTAGAGCCTGTGGACTGTTCGGTTTCAACTACCGGTGATTTAGACCTCGGAGATTGCCCTATGTTAACGGTTTGATGAGACTTAAAAATTGGGCTAGGTTGGTTGTTCTCAACAGTTTTAGCACGAGATATAGCCCCCATCAAGAGTTTGAACATGGTATAATTGAACTTGAGATTTAATACTAGGGCGAAGACCATTCACATACCTCATTGTTTGTTGTGCTTCTGACTCACCCAAATCATTACGCGCAGAAAGTGTATGAAAATTGTGTGTGTACTGATCGACAGACCGATTATCCTGCTTGCATTCAAGGAACTTCTGATAAATCAACTACTCAAAGTCTGCAGGCAAAAGTCGCTGTTTCAAAGCCATCTTCATACGACCCCATGTGCGAACGGGTAATTTATTCTGCCTCCTCCGGTTATTATTAAATTGTTCCCACCATGCAGATGCCCCACCACGAAGTTTGTAAGCCACATACTGCACTTTCTTCTCGTTCAGAATGTTCATCAAGGCAAAATACTTCTCTACCTCCGAAAACCAATCTGTAAAATCCTCCATGTCGAGCTCCCCCGTGAAAAAGGGTAGATCAGCTTTAATTTTAGGAGACTGATCCACAGGTGCAGCGATAAAATCATCTTCACGCTGGCGGAACACGATTGTTTCGACCGTTTCCCACAGGAGCTGCTTGAGCCCCTGCCCGTTGCCGTCGGTGACCACCAACCTGCAAACCATCCAAAACCCGAACAAGATCCGCATGACGAGCTGCAACCTGTTCTTCACGCTGACGGTCTCGTGCTTCATCTTGACGGTGTCTTTCTTGGGCTTCCCGATCCATACGATCAAGGATTGCAAGAACAGCGTCGTTGTTGTCCCCGTTTCCGTTGACCATCTTCCTTGGATCTCACCTTTTCTGATACCAATTGATGCAGCGGAATACAACCAAGATCAACCGTAATGGAAGATCTCGAAGAAACAGAAGGAATAAAACCTTCAAACAAGCCAACAATGGCTTCTAGGGTTTGAACCCACACAAAGTTGCAAAAGCAAACTAAGAATTTAATAAATCAAAACATGTTCAATACAAAGTAGGAAAAGAGTATTTATACTCTAACAACTATTTAAAACCCTAACCCTAAAAGTGTTTTAACAAAATACCAAAATTAACCCACAAAATTAATAAAAACCGAGTTCTGGAAACAAGTAGAAATTCCTGGCGGCGCCGGGCACGGCCATGCCCCAAATTCAGCACGGTCGTGCCATTCCAGTCGAGGCCTCCATCTTCTTCACCCATTTTGCGCACGGGCGTGCTTTGTGACACGCACGGACGTGCAGGCTTGGTCCGGGCGGGTTCCTTCTGGGGTCCTGGCGGATCTTTGCTGGAGCTTCACAATTCTATCCTTGTGCTACATCACCTTCACTTTATATGTGCATGTACTATATTGATATGCATAAAGTAAGGGATATTTTTGGAATTTATCTTTCATAATCAATTTCGGACATGTGGTATCCAAACATATTCATAATCGATAAATTAATGATAAGATAATCACTTATACTATAATCGATTTTAACGAATCACTTTCTGAGAATCAGAAGCAATCCCAAACTCAGTGTCTCGATCAGTACCAAAATGGATTCTTGTTTATTTATTCCACAGTAAAAAAATAATCCAAACTGATGGCACGATTTTCCCTTCTGGGTGAGGAGAGAGATCGAACTCTACCGTTCACGGAGGGCGAGACTTGGTTTTACCGCTAGGCTACTCCTTTTGATAAAATGAGAAAAAAAAAGAGACTAAATGCTGGGTTGTCAAAACTGGGTCAAACTTGAGGGTTTTCTCTAAATTGGAGTCCAAAATTAAAATTTTGTCAATTTACCGTCTATAAATTATGAGTCGGTCTTGTGAAAAACGCGTTTTACACTAAACTATGAAAAAACGTGTTTTTTCCATATGCCTTCTCTAATATTATCATGTGCCTGCTCTAATATTACAAAGTGCATGTTGTACTACCACTCCGCATAAGAAAAACACATTTTACACTAAGACGAACGTAAAACGCGTTTTTCCTAAGATTTTCTGATAAATTATTAATGTTAATTTGGGAATTATAGCTCAAAATAACTTCAATTAACTCACATTTGTATGATTCATGATGATTTAACGGATAACTCCTAATTAACTTTTTGAATTTTGAATCTTATATAAACAAAATTGAAAAATCAGGCCTCGATTAACGTACTACCCCTAAACTTCAAACTCTAATTTATCACTTATTATAATAAAAATAATATAATAAAATAATAATGTGACGAAAAATAGTGCCATTTCTAAAAGGAAAAAATATATCATCCGCGACACTTATTAAATAGACAAAATATGTATATTTGTGCTCTTTTGACCAGTGATTTCGAAGTACATGTTATTTACTGATGTGAATCGCAGCGGAATAATACCAAGGATCGATCGAAATCAACCCTTTAGAACAATAGGATAAAGATCCCTCTATAATAATCTAGACTATTCTGCAAGCCAAATGCTTAAGGGTAAAACCCAACAATTGCAAAGCAATCAAATTTTATTGAATAAGAGACTTATTTTCGGATTAAACTTTTAGACCTATCTTATAGTGCCCATAAAACTTGTAAAAGAATCCTAAACCTTCTAAAATTAACCATAACCTATATGGTAACATAATAGGACTCAACAATAACAAAAACACTCCTAATCCTACTCTAAAACACTCTTGACCTAGTAAAAATAATGACGAAAATACTAAATAAAATAGAAACTAATTTAAACTAAATCCTAAAATACTAATTAAAATGCAAAAATAATTAATATGTTTGACTTTGTCAAACACCCGTGCTACATCATACACCCCCTCTTCAAAAGAACTCGTCCCCGAGTTCATCTCCGAGCTTTGAAAAGTTTCGTCCCACTTAAAAAGATATTTTGAATAAATCATTATCGTCGGGAACAATCGTAGAAAGACATTTACGTGCACCTTAGTCATGCTCGGTGAGCATCTTCGTGGTCCGGGCGGGGCTTGGAGAAGGTGCGGCCGGACCTCCATTAATGTCTCATCTCCTTTGTCAACAACACCCAACTTGTCTTTCATATTGAAAATAATTTCTTTACCTTCCCGCTTTTCATGAACACACAAATTGTCCCCTAAGTTATAAGCAACCAAATTCGTACTACCCAATAATTCGGACTCCCCAAACACAGTGTCGTCCTCCTCAAGAATTCGTACTTCTTCCTTTCCATCCTCAACAATTAAATTCCCTTTTTGTTTTTCACAAACAATTTGTGACTCCTCCGAAACCGCCGCTCTTGTGAAACCTTCAAGCATCACTTGCGGGTCTTGAGGCGAAGAATCGACCGTAATCAAATCTTCTTTGTTTGAATCTGAATCTTTCCCTTCAATCGGCTCGACGCGGTGGAGATTTTCCCCGTGAGGACCTGCCCGATTTTCTGGGATGACATTATTTATGTTATTCTACAATAATTGCGAAAGCATCTGGATCTGATCACGAAGCTCATTATTAGCACGTTGAGAGGCAAGGCGACGTTCTTCATCTAGGCGAGCATATTCGGCAGATTTTTGTGCCTCCAATCTCGGAATGAATACGTTTATCAAATAATCAAGTTTGTCACCATTAACATCAATTAACGTCATATACCTGTGCTTACACGTTTGTGCTTCTTCTTCGTTTTCCCAATCTCCTAAGAATTGATAATATCGCAAACGTTGATCGGCAACTTTCTCCAAATTAAAGAATTGATATGCCAACTAGAGAAGGTATTCTTTCTTTCGCCTAGCACGATCTAATTTTAGATTGATTGCATGAATAACATCATAGTCTCCATCGCTTGTCATCTTCCAAGGATCGAATCTTTTCTGATACCAATTGATGTGAAACGCAGCGGAATAATACCAAGGATCGATAGAAATCAACCCTTTAGAACAATAGGATAAATATCAATTTATAATAATCTCTTAAAAGACTATTCTGCAAGCCAAAGGCTTAAGGGTAAAACCCAACAATTGCAAAGTAATCAAATTTTATTGAATAAGAGACTTATTTTCGGATTACACTTTTAGGCATATTTTATAGTGCCCATAAAACTTGTAAAATAATCCTAAACTTTCTAAAATTAACCCTAACCTATATGGTAACATAATAGGACTAAAAAATAACAAAAACACTCCTAATCTTACTCTAAAACACTCTTTAAATGACCTAGTAAAAATAATGACGAAAATACTAAATAAAATAGAAACTAATTTAAACTAAATCAATCCTAAAATACTAATTAAAATGGAAAAATAATTAATATGTTTGACTTTGTCAAACACCCGTGCTACATCATTTACCCATGAGCTAGTATAAATTGTTTTTACACATCCAAATCTAATAACAAAGAATACGAAAAGAAAAACTTTTTAGATAGGAATTATAATGGATAAATAACTAATTTAGTGGCATTGAATTTATAATTAGTAAAAAGAAAACGACAAAAAAAAAATATAACCAATATAAATGACCAAGTAATAGAAAAAGATAATTGAGTTGCAGCACACAACGTTTCTCCTCAGTAGGGCCTCAATTGCAGGTAGCAAACCACTTCCTGATGCTAGTTCTCATTCGGGCTCATTCGGGCAATGCTATGGGCATAAAAGAGTTTACAAAATGAGGTGTCGATATTTTATTGGTTACATCGATAGTGGATCAGGCATACTCTAATTAAAAACACTAATAAAATCTTGACACATCATTTTGTAGACCAAATTTTGTGGTACTTTTTTGTAACTTTATATTTACCGTTCTCGTAATCATACATCGAGACTACTCATTAGTTGATAATTGTGCTAAGGTTCATTTGTTTTTTCATTTCACCACTAATTTGTTTTTTATCACTTATTCGTTCAAATATGGGACGCATTCAGACTGTTTGTTTTCTTTTCTTTTTTTTTCTTTTTTTTTCAAAACTGAACATCGCTGATTTACCACTTAATTTTAAAATGTAAAAATGTCACTTATTTTTTAAGCGGTGCGCCTCTAACCTAAGATGGACAAAAATATCCCTGTGACATTTCCATATTCCCACTTATTATTAACAAACAATCAATTATACAATATTTGAAACGGTTAAGATGGTAAACAAACACATTTCAAAAAAAATAAATTCTGATGGAAAATCAAACAACATTAATGGGAAAATTTTGGGGGAAACTAGTTTCTCCTTAAGTTATAAAAAGTCATGTTTTTATAGGGTTTAAGGTTTAGGATTTAGGGTTTAAGTTTAGGATTTAAGGTTTTAGGTTTAGTGCTTAAGGGTTAAAAACAAGACTTTTTATAACTTATGGAGGAACTAGTTTCCTCCAAAACACACTCAACATTAATAATTCAGAATTCAGTTGTCAGATGCTGCCTTTTATAAATTCAGCCAAATTCAGATGTGAAATAAAATTTCAGGACTTGACACTTATTTAAAAATAAATAAAAAATGTCACCCTTATTTAAGCCATCTCCAACCGTTTGATGTAAAAGTTGCACACTATCCTTGTAAAATGTTGCAATTTCAACACAAGATATTTTTCATAATCTTAAACAGTTTGTTTCAAATCTTGCACCAAATAAAAATATTCTGAAAATATTACTACCTCTGTCCCTAAATGAGTGTCCAAATTTCATTTTAAGGGACACTGAAAATCTCAACTTTTTAAACAATTTGGTAACAACGATTCATATATAATCTTGTTATCTCCTTTCCAAACCTTTAGTTTTGCCCGTATTAAGAAACCGGTGAAAAAAATTTTCGAAAAAAAACGTTTAGGGAGAAAGTTATGTTCAAAAAAGACACTCATTTAAGGACAAAGATTTCTTGAAAATGGACACTCATTTAGGGACAGAGGGAGTATTTTTTATCTTCAATATTTCCACAAATAAGGGAAAAAAAGAAAAATCGCACTGAACACTTGCGCCAAATTTGGTGCAAGCCCAACCTTGCTTCAAAATAGCGCATACTATAGAATCCTTGTTGGAGGTGGAAGTTTGCGTTAAACTTGTACTATTTGAAGTTTTGAAGAGTTGTTGGAGATGGCCTTTAACAATGTAAAAGTTTCCCCTCCGGTCTGGTAAAAACTGAAGAGCGAGTGAACACAATCAGATTATATTTAAAAAACTAAATTTTCGTACGCGTGAAAAGAGAAAAGAACAAGGAAAACTTCTACAAGCTCAGCATACTCCTCACATAGTACATTTGAGAAATGAAATAAACGAAGCAAAAGAAGACAGAGAGAGAGAGACTACACAGATTTCCCGAGATGATTGTCGACTAGATATCGGAAGCAGCGCTAAGAGCCATGAGTTTGCATTGTTCATTCATGGCCAAAAGTTGGGCCTCTTTCTTGTCGAGGAGAGCACTTAGCTTCACGTTCTCCTCCATAAGTTTCTGCACCTCTGTTTCTTTCTGCGTCTTCTCACTCTCCAACTGTGTTGTCTTAACAACAAGCCTGTTTATATGCGCAAAACCAAACCCAAATTAGAAGTTATTATGTAGACACAAAACCAACTTTGGACATATTAAGGTTCCATTTCCATCAAAGATGTTAAAAACATCTCTGCTAAAATCCTCAATACAATACTTTTTCATGCCGAATCAAAGCATCCTTATTTTAGCTCTTTCTATTGTTTTATGCTATTAAGAAATCAGTTGTCCAGTCGAGACTTAGAAGCATATTAGGTTGCACTTACATGGAACATCGTCACTCAAGCTCACAATCAAGGAGCAGCATCCAATAGCCTAACTTATAACGAGTGGTAACTAAAAGTTTGCTTGTGGATCAGCAGTTAACTGCTTTCTCAACAGGAGGTTTGGTAGAAAAATGACATAGTGGATTGCCATTTCCAGTAGATACCGAGTAAATAAAGATAAGTGACAAGCAACAAAGAGATGAACAATCGAAAATTTAAACGCCAAAGAGCCTCAAATGGAAAAAATAGACTAAAATCTAGAACAGGGGTATTTTATTGTCCATATACGCAGCACCATGCTTTGGTCAGGTTATCGGATAGCCATATATATATTGGTGAAGTTCTCATTGTATAGACATTCAAAGGAAAGAAAAACAAACAGTAACTTTTCCTCAAGAAATCCTTGTAATAGAACCTCAAAGTCGAGCAGAATATACTCGTATCCATATACTCCTAAATCGTTTGATTGCCCACCACTGACCAAATGAAAGGCCATCACACAGGACCAAGTGACCAACAAAATCAGAGGCACAAAAAATGACACTCACAATAAAAAAGCAAAGTAGTTTCAAACAGCTAATAGGAAGATCCCAAAGAAAATGCCTACAATACAAAAAACAACATTTTTCATAAACAGTTTGACTTGCGAAAAAGGACAGTCTTTTCGAGAAGGGAGGAGTAATATTGTCGTCAAGTTATGATGATTTGAAATCCTTTTACTAGTCATTCCTTCTTCATGTTTTAAAGTGAAGATTTTCTTAAAACTGTACCCAAACAATTACAGAACCCCAAAAATCCAAAACGTGAACTATAGAATTGGATGCATCTTACTAAGGACAAAGTTAATCAGAGATTAAAAAAGAAAGCATAAAAAAAATATTTCTGAGATTATTTTCCAAGCAGACCAAGGGTCACTGAGTGAAGCACAAAACGAACTGTAAAAAGTGGTTCCATGCAGTTGTCACAATCCTGAAGCCCACATTTATGGCATAAAGCAAACAGTAGTGACAGTAAGGATTCATGTCAACTAAGTAGCAAGTAAATTACTAACCACAAAAACTGACCTTTCAAATAGCCTCTCAATAGTTTGAAACTGCTTCTCTGATGAAACCAGTGTTTCTCTAACACTCATGAGGCTGCTTACATACGACTTTAGAGATTCAAAGTCTTGCTTGACACGACAAAGTTCCTGCTCATTGTCTGCAGCTCGCTGCCTCTGTCTAGACGTTTCTTCTACCAAATTTTCGACTCTCTGCCTCATCTCATTTAAAATACAGTTTGTACCCATTGCAAACCTGTCCATTTCATCCAATTTTACAGACATGGTTTCAATTTGGTCTGCCTTCTTTTTAATCTCTTGTTGCCCTAACGTCACCTTCTGCTTCTCATTTGCAGTTTCAGATTCAGCCATGATAACCCTCTTGATAAGTGATTCCATCACATCTGTTACCATTTGCACACTCTTGAGTATTTCACCTATATAAGCTCCATCTTGTTCATCAAGGGCACCGTGCTGATTCTTAATGCTTATCCATGATTCAACTTCTGGACAGTTAAATGAAGAAAAATCCACATTCGTTGACCAACCAGACAATGGTGTGCCATTCCTGTCAACGAACCCTGTACCCTCCAACTGTTTGATGCCACACGACGTAAGAGCCAAGTGGGGAACAGCCATTATCCTCGCTTTTGATTTCAAGTAGGTCAATAATGTTGCAGAAGTCTTTACCCTCCGCCAAAGTACTTCCAACTCCTTTTTTGCATCTTCTCCAGACCCATGTGCGCATGACGTTACCTCAACAAGTTTTGCCTGCAATAAGTCAACTTGAGACTGGCTTCTTTCCATCTCTTGCTTCCAGGTTATCTGTGTTTGATTTAATTGAGCCTTCAAAGCTGACAACTCAATATCTTCCTCGGATCCCATCCCTTTTCCGAGCTATATAAAACTGAGTATAAAATTAATAACGTGGTCAAGGAAACAAACAAATAATTGATGGATATCCCAAGAAGAGGCAAACAATGATATGTAAAGACAAATAATTCGGATGAATTAGTGTGCAGAAGGTACATGTCTTGAATCAGTTACAGTGAGCAAACAGGACAAACACATGCTTGGACATTGAAATAAATAAGCACGTGTCATACAAACAAGGTGCAAGTTTTGATTTATTATCAAGCATGTAACACAAATCTCGTGCTTGTATCCACAGAAAATCAAAGGCAAGTGACATATATCCATACGAAGATATAAACAAGAAAGTACTCCCTCTGTCCCAGAATAAATGACATAGTTGACAAGTCAATCTTTTTAAGCTTTTAGTTGTGTTTCCTTGATTGCCCCAATCTATTCATTTGGGTAGAGTGACACCTCCTATGGCATTGTAATGCTTGCTTGTGCCTATTAGAATGGGTACTATAGGAAGATCACCAAACTGCATAGCTATTTTTAGTAAGACGGCATTTATTTTGGGACAAAAAAAATGGAAAGTAGGACATTTATTCCGGGACAGAGGAAGTATCATATTACAACAGAGGCCAAAGTAAATGCGTATCTGAATACTTCAAAACAATATTAAGCGACAGCAGCATCACTTACACGAGATCAAGTATCAGATTACGTCAAAATCTCCAACTGAAAAACCACCTCAGGATACAGTTAGGAACTTCAACACTAAGAAATACCAAATGGGTCAATTTACAATGTTAATTTAAGTTACCCATCAATCAATCATCACCTGGCAACAGAATCTCCCTTGCAGCCCACCAAAACTCAACTTAATCAACCAAACAAGAAAGAACAGCAAACAAACTCAAAATCAAAAACAGAAAGACTGATTACCCAACATAATCAAACCCTAGTAATACAAGAAACCCACAAACTGATCAAGTATAATAAACATGAAATGGAACACAAATTAAAGAAAATCAACAGCCAACAGATAGCCGACGGCTTTCAATTGGAATAGAAGTTTCAATCAACCGCTTGAAATCGGCAAAAGAAGGAGTTTTTAACCAAAAGGGTACCTTGTGATTTGATGAAGAATTTTGGGGGAAGCTACCAATGGGAATTGACGAGAGAGATTGAATGGTAAATGATGATGTTTGGTGACTCTCGTCGTTATTTTCTTCCCTGTTTGCTTTCGACCGGCCAATCGACATTTTTAACCATCTTACTTACTTTGCTTATAACCTATTTTTTTTTAGCAGTTTTAACCATTTAACTTTAGATACAAACTCATTTTCCCCAAAAACCCTAAAGTACGAGGGTTAAAAATGTTAAAAAGTAGCTTAAATTTCATCACTTTTTGAGAAAATGAGTGCTTATACAAAGTACAAAGGTTAAAACTGCTAAAAAATACAAGAGAGGTTAAAACCGAAGCTTAACTAAAGTATGAGGGTTAAAAATGTCGATAGGCCATATTCGACCAAATCACGCTTTGCCTACTTAATCAATTAACTTGAGGAAATAAGCAGGGTTCTTAGTCCCTCGAAAATCCAAAAGGTCATTTTTAGCCGGTGTAATGACAATTTAGGGTCCAAAGTTTAGGGGTGTGTGCCAATAGGGGTCTGATGTATCAATTTTGTCAATTTAAGGTCCAAAGTTGACAACGTAAGTCAATTAAGGGTTTTTGGACTAAATTGTAAAGAAAATCCAGTTAAGTAACAGAAGCACTTAACTGAAGTTTGTTTTGGATGTTCGTTTAGGCTTTGTGTCATTTCACACATCTCTTATACAGTAGAACCTAAATTGTCATTTACTCTTATTATTATTTTTTCGAATAATTTTAATTAATTTTAAAAATACTAATAAATTAAAGTGGTTTTTTTTTTTAAACACAAAAAATGAAGTTATAAACAATGAAAATTATTAATAAATTTAAAAATAATTTTTTGAAAAAAAAATGAAGTTAGATACTAATATTAATAATGAACAATACTAACCACCACCACAAAAAAAAAGTCCGATCCCCGCTTTCTTCTTTTTTTAAAATAAATTAAGTGTTTTTTTAATATAATTTTTTTACACTTTTTTCTTTTTAAAAATTTTATTTTATAGTGATTCTAAATGAAAAAAAAATTATTTCTTGAAAAAGTATTTAATAACGTTTTAATTATTAGTTAATTTAATATAAGAAAATAAAATTTAATATTTCAAAAAAAATTATTAATTTTATTTGTCTGAAATGACGATATAACCATCCAAATATTCAAAACAAACTCCAGTTAAGTCCACGTGCAAAACACGTTTGACTTAACTGGATTCTGTTAACAAAATCGTTAAAAAACCCTAATATGCACAACTTTTGCAACTTTGGACCCTAAATTGACAAAATTGATACATCAGACCCCTATTGGCACACACCCCCTAAACTTTGGACCCTAAATTGTCATTTCCCCTTTTTAGCCTTAAGGTAAATATATTTTGATCAAATTGGTGTTAGTTTGATATTAATTTTAATAAAAATCATTTTTAATAGACTCACTCAATGATTTAAATCAATTCAATTTTTTATTTTACTGACTGGAATGAGTATTTCACTCTAAATAAATGTGTATGCACAAACTATTATTTTTTGTCATTCTAAGGCTATCTCAGCTTTGCTGATATCTATCTATTAACTACTCCCTCCGGTCCAAAATAACTGTCACTTTTGGACCAAAATTTTGGTCCAAAATAATTATCACTTTTGAGCTAAATGTCTCTCTTATCCTTGCATTGAAACTTGTTCTCTTTTATTAATTATCTTAGTGTGAGACATTAATGTAAGAAAGTTGCACACTTAATAGGGGTAAAGTTGGAACTTTTGTTACTAAGTCATGATAATTATTACATTTCTTAATAGTTGTGCAAATGCAAAAAAAGACAGTTATTTTAGACCGGATAGAGTATTACTAAAGTAAAAACCGCTGACATCAGCATGGACATGTGTCAGCACCACATTAAAAAAAATTCCTCCCAAATAGTTTGCTGACATCATCTTAGTTATTTAATTCTTTTTTTATTGAAACATCTTAATTATTTAATTAGTTAGTAAATATCTAGCAATTAGTATCCATAAGTAAATGATTACATAAGTAAATGAAGAGACACCCAAGTTTTGACCAACACCCCCGGCTCTATTTGCATTTTTTTTTTTCTTTTTTTTTTCTTTTTTTTTTTGCCTTTGCTACAACTCTTTCATTTTTTTATGTTTTTTTTTTTTTTTTCATTTTCACCAACTTTCCTCTTCTTCTTTTTTTTTTTTTCCCCCAATAACATTAAACTCTTTCTTTTTTACTATTCTTTCCTGGAATGAATAACAACTTTAAACTTTAAGAAATATAAATAAAGTGGACATCAACTATTTTTCGTAGTTTACTTAATATTTAACCTTAATTAAATATTATATAGCATTACATTTTTATAATAGTTGGTAAGTAACCTTAATTTATTATGCTATAATATAATAATATTTCTAATATGTCCTCAATTTTATTAATGTTTTAATTTCTATATTAAATGAATTGTATTCACAAACTATTTATACTTTGCTATTTGTCTCCAAAACGGGTCATGTGAAACAAATCATTGTGTGCTACAGAACTACTATTATTATGATGACAAAAATTTGTGTGAGACGGTCTCACACGTAATATGGGTCTCACTGAGAGAATAAATGGTTCGTCTCTTGTGAGCCGGGCGGGGCAAGTCATTTCCCCTATCAACGAAATCCGTCTCACGTGTGATATTGTGTCACACAAAACTTCCTCTACTATGATATCTATTTTTTTTTTAACATTATGAAATTTTGTAATGAATTTAAGTAAACCGTGCATCGCACGGGAATTAATCTAGTTTATTTCTAAAGATGTTACATGTTCAATGTCAACTAAAATTGATTAAACTTAATTTTCTTATATATAGAAAAATATATATATATAAATAGACGTTTATTTATAAGAAAGAGAACTTAAATAACTATAGTTATATTGGGAGATAATTTTTTTTTTTTTTAAGGAAATGGTACTTATTAACAATTTTTTCAACAATCACAAATTTGAAAGAGTTGGATATCCCTAAACATTGATAGTTTGACTCAAAATTAGAGTGCACACAAAGGAGCAACTCATGAAAAGAAACCCGCCAACGTATTGAAAAAAAATACATGGCGTTCAAAATTTTACTAAATATCAACTTCAACGACACTCGGATCAAACATTTGCTAAGATATTGGTGTAACAAACTTCATCTAATGCCCTTACGAATAATGGTTTGAGATACGCAAATGATTCTCCAAGTATAACTTGGACACTACCCAACCTGGGTATTCAAAAAATCTCACACGGTCAAAATATGAAAGGTCACGACAAACATTTGGCCTGACAATGAAATGTCAAGTCAAACATCCCAAACAGATTAACAAAAAGAAATACAAATATTAAACATAAACTCTCAGCACAACAACTGAGAAAATATTTTTAATGATGTCATAAAATATTTTTCTATTAAAATTCATAAGGATGACTAAAAAGAGTCAAAGTTATTCTTCTAATGCAGAGAAGAGGGAGTATTTGTATTGTAGCCAACGATTTTCACAGGAAATAAGTGTACTAACTCACGAAACGGGTACCAAATCATATTAAGATCATGTTAATCTCATGACTATGTGCACAGAAAATGAATTCCTTTGAAGCATGTTAGTTTAATCGAGATTTGACTAAATAAATGTGGAGTGCTTAATGTGGTAATTAAACAGCTTAAACATGATACACCCTGTTTGGGAGTAAAAATCTGCATCATGTCTGCATCTTGAAGTATTCAACTTGTCCCGCCATCCTGCATCCTGACATCAAGTATCTTGATTATATATACACGTTTTTTGATGCAGGTAAACTTATTCCTATTTTTCAGGGAGCGATCACACGAATTACAGAACTCAACGTGACCTAATTGAAGACTCATTCAAACAATGAAGACCTTATCATCACAAACGGCTGAAGATAATCTTCAACTAACTTCCGAGATTCTTGGCAAAACCTACTAATTCATAGTTAAACCCTCATTATAATAGCTGACACATTTTGTAATGCACACACACTCACTATCTTCCATTCTCGTAGTAATCACTTTTTGTTTTTTCAATTCATTGTATTTCCAAGTCAATACTAATAAAATTCCATCTTGAGGTTTTCTGCCGGCGAACAAGTTGTTCAAGGGCTTTCCTCGTTAAACACCGTGTTCTATTGATCTTGAATTGTTTGCAATCATATTCCATTTTGCCCAAACTATTATTCTTTAAGTTGAATTGCGAAATTTGACTAAAACAATTTGGCGCCGTCCGTGGGAAACTTTGGTCTTATAATTGTCAAATGAATTCGAGATGTCGACTGCATTATCTTCAACCATGACATCAGTTGGTTTGATGGCAACTATGGAGACGATTCCAGCCTCATCAACCGTGATGTCTTCAACTCAGAGCATTGGAGGTGTCTCAAGACCTATCCAGATTCAGGATGGATCATCCACTGCCGCAAATCAAGAGATCCCTATTGACATCGCTTCCAACTTGACTTCCATGCTACGTGAAGTGAGGAACCAGATTCAAGTTCAGAATGATACCTCCACCATGCTGATGAATCAAGTTTCCAGGTTGCAGCGCGAGGTGACTTCTCTTCAAGGTGGTACAAGGGCGATGCAGCAGACCAGCTTGCCTAGCATTTTCCAGTCTATTGCTCCAACTGCACCTTCCAATCTGTACTCTCCATATCAACCCAGAAGGCTTACTTTCGGGAGTGACATTGCTGGATCATCTGAATTTGGTGGGATCACGCCAACTACCAACCTGACCACCAACAGCACGATAGTCAATCCTGAAACTATTACTCCAACCTCAGCAACATTTGTGACTCCTACTTCGATGGCGACAGGGAGTCTTAACCCTCAATTTGGATTCGATTATCTTAATAAATGTCAATTTGCTGCTGCTAACAACGATGCAGGTAGCTTGCTTAGCCGTCAAATGCAGGAGTTGAAAGAATTAGTCATGAGTGTACCAGGGATGATTATGCCACACAACCAGGCGTCTCCAACATGTTACAATGAATCTCGCTTCGCTCCGGCCATAGCCAACGTGGTCATACCAAAGAAGTTAAGTCCACCCCATATGAAGCAATACGATGGGACAACGGACCCAGCTGAACATGTTGCATTGTATCAGGAGAAGATGGATGTGGTCCACATTCCACCCCAGTTCAAGGAAGCATGCTTTTGCAGGGGTTTTGGTTCAACTCTTACAGGAGCAGCTTTGAGATGGCTCATTAGCCAACCTTTGGGTTCCATTGGATCATATGCTCAACTTATCAACCTATTCACTAATCAGTTTTCATGTAACAAGGTGTTCGAGAAACTGACAAGTGATCTATACAGGGTGGTCCAGCAACCTGACGAGCCACTTAAAGACTACCTGAGCAGGTTCAACAGGGAGGCGGTGAACATCTCTAACCTAGACACAGTAACTACGATTGAAGCCTTCAGGATGGGACTCAAGAAGGATTCTCCTTATTATGATGACCTAGTGATGACACCATGCAAGAGGCTGGATGAGGTCAGAACCAGAGCTTCCAAATTCATCAGGCTGGAAGAAGACAAGTTGCTCCAAGATAAAGCAACCAAGAAGAATGCGGCCTCAGAACATTCTAGTGGCAGAACAGATTCGTCCCATTCTGGTGGCAAGATGGAAACATCTCATGCCAGATCTAATAGGGGCAAACCCTACTTTAAACCCGACTCTTCTAGAATTCATGTTGTTGATGATAATATTGAGGATGATGATTCTTCCTATCCTAGAATTGATGACTATTGTTTCTCTGTTGATATTGCAGGATTGATTAATGCCATGGACAACCTGGGTGAGAAAGCAATATGGCCCAGGAAGGCAGACAAACCTTCGATTTGGAAAGACAAGTCCAAGTGGTGCGCCTATCATGAAGACTTTGGGCACACTACTGAGAATTGTATTGCACTCAGGAAGGAGATCAGTTACTTGTTGTCCAAAGGCCTCCTCAAAGAACTACTTGGTAGAAGGCATGGACGCACTGAAGATCGTAATGGCAACCAGGAGACACAACCTGAGAATCCAGCACCTCATCCACCTCCAACCAGAGTGGTCAACATGATCAGTGGTGGCTCGGATATCTGTGGTACAACCTATTCAGCCGCCAAGCGTCGTGCTGCAGATGCGAAGGAGGACAGGTCTTATTTGCCTTCAAGATCAGTCAACAAGGCGAAGGGGCAGGAAATCTCTTTTGATGAGGATGATAGGGTCACCATCCAGGATCCATATCATGATGCCTTGGTAGTGAGTCTTCAAGTTGTAAACTGTTTGGTGAGACGCATCTTGATCGATAATGGAAGTTCAGTTAACATCGTGACAACTGATGGTTTGAAAGGAATGGGCATCCCACTTGAGAATGTGACTAAGAATTCATCTGTCTTGGTTGGATTCAGTGGTGAGACAAAGCACACGTTTGGGGAAATTACTTTCCCAGTATATGTTGAAGGGATTCATTCTATGGAGAAGTTCTGTGTGATAGAATGTCAGTCATCTTATAACATCATCCTGGGCAGGCCATGGATTCACAATGTGAAAGCTGTACCTTCAACCTACCATCAGTGCCTCAAGTTGCCAACACCTTGGGGAGTAGTCAAGGTATCATGAGATCAGCAGACTGCTAAGGAATGTTATAAGGCGTCCATGAAGGCAGCAAGCAGTCCTAGGCAAGCATAGCAATTACAGAGAAATGCACGGGATGTACTTGAAGCTGCAGAGTTTGATATTAAAGAGGTGCAACTTGATCCTTCTAATCCCGATGTCAAAATTCTTATAGGCGCGGACTTACCCCCTAATATAGAAGGAGAGATCGTTGAGTTTCTGAGGAGCAGGATCAAGTGCTTTGCTTGGAAGCACGAAGATATGACTGGAATCAGCAAGGATGTTATCACCCACAAATTGAACATTGACCCAAATGCCAAGCCTGTCCACCAGAAAAGAAGGAAATTTGCTCATGAACGCAATCAGATTATCAGAGAAGAAGTAGAGAGGTTGCTAAAGTCCAAGATGATCAGAGAGGTTGACTATCCTAAATGGTTGTCCAACGTGGTGGTTGTAGAGAAGAAGAATGGGAAATGGCGAGTCTGTGTGGACTTTACAGACTTGAATAAGGCGTGCCCTAAGGATCTGTTAGGTATGCCCACACACATCTCAGTTTTAATGTAATAGGATTTATTAGATTTGATTGATCCATCACCTAAGTTTTATTTCATGGACTTTAGACCCACATGTAAGAAGTATTTATACTTCATTTTTAAGTTGTCCATTGTTATAGAATAGGCTTAGAAATAGGGCAAGAAGATCAAGTTTCAAGAAAATTCACTCAGTGAGTTTGAGCCGCGCTTATGCGCCTCCTGCGCCACGCGCCACGCGCCTTCTACATTTGCGCCATGCGCCATTTAGAGCGCGCGCATAAGGATTTCTTCATAAGCTATGTTACGCGCCTCTGCGCCCCTTGATTTAAGCGCACGCTTACTGTGCGCCTATTGGCTCAATGCGCCTCTTGGCTCAAACGCGCCTCAAAGTATTTATTCAACACTCAGTGATTTATTGAAGACTCGAAGACTTGAAGAGAATTCAAATTACGCCAATGATCCAACGGTGGTTAAAAGATGCATATGCGCCTAATCTGTTGACACGTGTCCATAACGGTCACATTTATGTTGAGTGTCAAAATGGCTATAATATATGCATGCTCCAATCAACGAGCGACAGCTCATCTTATCCACAAGGATTTCCAACGGCTAGTTTTTTGAAGTTCACTATAAATACCCCATAACTTCAACATTTTGAAGTTGCTGAGTTTTGCTTAGAATTTCAAGAATTTCTCTCTCAAAGCATTTGTTGAAGATTTGAAGATTGCCTTCGTTTTCCAGATTTCTCAAGAACATCTTCATACCTTCATCCTTAGCCCAGATCTTCAAGCTATAACACTTTAGTTTCTTGTGCTCTCCATCTCAAAGATCTAAAGAGCCTTGATACTAAGAACACACACGCACCTCTTTAAGATTGATCATTTAGATTCTTCTTTAAGAGATACACCGGTTATTGTTTTGGATTTGTTCTTTCATAGTAATAGATCTTGAGTTAGTGTATAAGCTTAAACATTGTAATTTGTAACACTCACTCATTATATAAGATCTTCATTAGAAATCCAAGACTAACCATCTTGGTAGAGGACGTAGATCTTTTATTGATCGAACCTCTCCAAATAGCTTGTGTGATTATCTTGTCATTTCTTTCAAGTTATTATTTTCACTCACTATTTGCTTGTTTACTCATTGTAGATTGATTGAACTGAATTGTGTTGTGTTTGTTATATCATTTGCCTTAGTTCCTTATTTCACTCACTTTGAGCCAAAATACTTAGTGTGTGTGTTGCGCTCCCTTATCACTTTGCGCCTATTTTCATTACTAAATTCCGCTGTGCATTTCACTCACTCACTTAGGCGCATTTCATTACGCTTACTTGATAAAGTGCGCATTTGCAATTGAGTTTATCAAGGGTACGAAAAGAATTTTAAAACAGCTATTCACCCCCCCCCTCTAGCTATTTTTCATACCCTTGTTGCCCTTTGGGACCAACAAGTGGTATCAGAGCAAACACCTTTATAAAACATTTTTCGTTTTTTCAAGCTTAACAGCTTGGGTGCCGATTCTAAATGGCAAACTCAAAACCTATGGCAACTGCAAACTACACTCACGTTCCGGTCTTTGATGAAGATCATTTTGACGTGTGGAAATTCAGCATATTGACTCATCTCAACTCAATCGATGAAAGGCTCCATGACACCGTCGTTTATGGACCTTATATTCCGATGAAGGCGAATCCAAATCCACGCACCAACGCTGCCCAACCTACTGTTCTCAAACCAAGGGAAGAATGGACCGAGGAAGAAATTAGAAGAGTTGCAAATGATGGCAAAGCTAGAAACATTCTTCTAAGCACTCTAAGCACGGCTATGAAACAACAAGTCATGCATTGTGCTACTGCAAATGAGCTATGGGATGCTATTGAAGAGCATATTGAAGGAGACACCGTCTGCAAGGAGAACAAGAAATACGAAGTACAAAAGAGATTCAACAATTTCTCTCAACTCCCCGGTGAAAACTTGAGGCAAACTTATGAACGCTACTGTGAAATTATCAATCTATGTATTTCACTTGCATGAAGTTTACCAATAAAGATTTGAATGTAAATTTTCTACAAGCTTTTGGATTAAGATACCTACATAAATCTAGCGCTCTTGAAGACGCTGGAACTTTAGATGTTTGGACTTTAAGAAACCTTTATGCAAATCTCAAAGTTTATGAACTCAAACTCCAACGAATGAGCGAAACTGAAGGAAAGTCAAAATCTATGGCTATGATGGCGCACAGAGAAGCTGCGCCTACACCTGCGCCTACTCCTGCGCCTGCACAAGATGAGAAAAGCTCCGATCCAAAATTTCTACTTCTGAGCTATTAGACATGGATGATGAAGACTTCGCTTTATTTGTGAAGAAATTTCAAAAATTCAGAAAATTCTCAAGACCCGCTCAACCAACAAATTTCAAGGATCTACCAGCAAAGCTCCTCAAAAGTTTTCAAGGAGCAGTGATTCAAAAAGAAAAGAAGATCTTGTTTGTTTTAATTGCAGGAAACCCGGACATTTTGCATCAAGCTGCCCGATTCCCAAATTTGAATATATGCAGAAGAAGAGCAGCCATACTCCCAAATTCACTCCCAAGTTTACTCGTCACAAGGGAATGGTTGCTGAAGAAGAAGCACCAGCAAATGAGCACAATACTTGGATTGAAACAGACTCCGATGAGAGCGATGAAGATTCCGATGATGGACTCGTTGTTTGATGGCAAATGATGATGAAGTTGATGCTTATGAGTCTGATGATGACTTCTCCAAGGATGTTCCCGATATGAATGCCTTGAATAAACCTATCAAGAAATCTGCAGGTTTTCAAGAAGTGAAAAAGAAGAAAGGGACCAACCATCAGCGAGCTCGTTGAACAAGGATTTCTCACTCCGGCTCAAACGATGGTGGATTGCTATTCTCACGATGTGATCTTGGAGCAAGGAACAAATTGAGAAAAGGAGCATACATTAGACCACAGGTTGAACCAACTGCTCCAATCTCCAAAATCAATGATGAAGTGATGGCTGAACAAGAAAAATTGTTCAAAAAGGTTGAAAAGGTAATTACTAGATTTGATAGTATGAAGGAAGCTTTAGCACTATCATGTGATGAAATTTCCCAGCTTAAGACCGAGAAATCTCTACTTAAATCTGAACTCACCCTCCTTAAGGAGCAGATAAAGAGCATGACTCCTCTTACTGTTAAAAACACTTTTCTAACAGAACAGAAACTCACTTCTTAAAGTTCAAAACGATGAATTGGTTGCTCAAATTACTGATCTTAAAAAGATTACAAATGAGTGGTCTAATTCTCGTGTCACTATGGAGAATATATTTGAGTCCCAAAAAGTCAGTGGTGATAAAAGTGGCTTGGGATTCTTATCAACTAGTGACAACTTTAAATGTGATGTCTGTGCTGAAAGAGATAGTGAATTACCAACCAACAAACTTTTGAAATTCCCAAGGAAAAACATTCTAATTCAATGGGTAAAGGACAGGAAAAAGTCAAGAGACAAACATTCCATTATGTCTACCACGAAGCAATTTGGGAAAGCTAATGGGAAAGATATAGCTACAGATGAACCATCTCCTAGCAAAATCATTCTGGAAATAGCGCGCTCCTTCTCCGAGTGCTCATTATGCGCCTAAGAGCCACGCGCCTCATCGCCGTGCGCCTCCTAGCCC
>JAOWBW010001258.1:89916-156387 GCA_026119855.1 Campanula takesimana
CATATATATATTGGTGAAGTTCTCATTGTATAGACATTCAAAGGAAAGAAACAAACAGTAACTTTTCTCAAGAAATCCTTGTAATAGAACCTCAAAGTCGAGCAGAATATACTCGTATCCATATACTCCTAAATCGTTTGATTGCCCACCACTGACCAAATGAAAGGCCATCACACAGGACCAAGTGACCAACAAAATCAGAGGCACAAAAAATGACACTCACAATAAAAAAGCAAAGTAGTTTCAAACAGCTAATAGGAAGATCCCAAAGAAAATGCCTACAATACAAAAAACAACATTTTCATAAACAGTTTGACTTGCGAAAAAGGACAGTCTTTCGAGAAGGGAGGAGTAATATTGTCGTCAAGTTATGATGATTTGAAATCCTTTTACTAGTCATTCCTTCTTCATGTTTTAAAGTGAAGATTTTCTTAAAACTGTACCCAAACAATTACAGAACCCCAAAATCCAAAACGTGAACTATAGAATTGGATGCATCTTACTAAGGACAAAGTTAATCAGAGATTAAAAAAGAAAGCATAAAAAAATATTTCTGAGATTATTTTCCAAGCAGACCAAGGGTCACTGAGTGAAGCACAAAACGAACTGTAAAAAGTGGTTCCATGCAGTTGTCACAATCCTGAAGCCCACATTTATGGCATAAAGCAAACAGTAGTGACAGTAAGGATTCATGTCAACTAAGTAGCAAGTAAATTACTAACCACAAAAACTGACCTTTCAAATAGCCTCTCAATAGTTTGAAACTGCTTCTCTGATGAACCAGTGTTTCTCTAACACTCATGAGGCTGCTTACATACGACTTTAGAGATTCAAAGTCTTTGCTTGACACGACAAAGTTTCCTGCTCATTGTCTGCAGCTCGCTGCCTCTGTCTAGACGTTTCTTCTACCAAATCTTCGACTCTCTGCTCATCTCATTTAAATACAGTTTGTACCCATTGCAAACCTGTCCATTTCATCCAATTTTACAGACATGGTTTTCAATTTGGTCTGCCTTCTTTTAATCTCTTGTTGCCCTAACGTCACCTTCTGCTTCTCATTTGCAGTTTCAGATTCAGCCATGATAACCCTCTTGATAAGTGATTCCATCACATCTGTAACCATTTGCACACTCTTGAGTATTTCACCTATATAAGCTCCATCTTGTTCATCAAGGGCACCGTGCTGATTCTTAATGCTTATCCATGATTCAACTTCTGGACATTTAAATGAAGAAAAATCCACATTCGTTGACCAACCAGACAATGGTGTGCCATTCCTGTCAACGAACCCTGTACCCTCCAACTGTTTGATGCCACACGACGTAAGAGCCAAGTGGGGAACAGCCATTATCCTCGCTTTGATTTCAAGTAGGTCAATAATTTGCAGAAGTCTTTACCTCCGCCAAAGTACTTCCAACTCCTTTTTTGCATCTTCTCCAGACCATGTGGCATGACGTTACCTCAACAAGTTTTGCCTGCAATAAGTCAACTTGAGACTGGCTTCTTTCCATCTCTTGCTTCCAGGTTATCTGTGTTTGATTTAATGAGCCTTCAAAGCTGACAACTCAATATCTTCCTCGGATCCCATCCCTTTTCCGAGCTATATAAAACTGAGTATAAAATTAATAACGTGGTCAAGGAAACAAACAAATAATTGATGGATATCCCAAGAAGAGGCAAACAATGATATGTAAAGACAAATAATTCGGATGAATTAGTGTGCAGAAGGTACATGTCTTGAATCAGTTACAGTGAGCAAACAGGACAAACACATGCTTGGACATTGAAATAAATAAGCACGTGTCATACAAACAAGGTGCAAGTTTTGATTTATTATCAAGCATGTAACACAAATCTCGTGCTTGTATCCACAGAAAATCAAAGGCAAGTGACATATATCCATACGAAGATATAAACAAGAAAGTACTCCCTCTGTCCCAGAATAAATGACATAGTTGACAAGTCAATCTTTTTAAGCTTTTAGTTGTGTTTCCTTGATTGCCCCAATCTATTCATTTGGGTAGAGTGACACCTCCTATGGCATTGTAATGCTTGCTTGTGCCTATTAGAATGGGTACTATAGGAAGATCACCAAACTGCATAGCTATTTTTAGTAAGACGGCATTTATTTTGGGACAAAAAAAATGGAAAGTAGGACATTTATTCCGCGGGACAGAGGAAGTATCATATTACAACAGAGGCCAAAGTAAATGCGTATCTGAATACTTCAAAACAATATTAAGCGACAGCAGCATCACTTACACGAGATCAAGTATCAGATTACGTCAAAATCTCCAACTGAAAAACCACCTCAGGATACAGTTAGGAACTTCAACACTAAGAAATACCAAATGGGTCAATTTACAATGTTAATTTAAGTTACCCATCAATCAATCATCACCTGGCAACAGAATCTCCCTTGCAGCCCACCAAAACTCAACTTAATCAACCAAACAAGAAAGAACAGCAAACAAACTCAAAATCAAAAACAGAAAGACTGATTACCCAACATAATCAAACCCTAGTAATACAAGAAACCCACAAACTGATCAAGTATAATAAACATGAAATGGAACACAAATTAAAGAAAATCAACAGCCAACAGATAGCCGACGGCTTTCAATTGGAATAGAAGTTTCAATCAACCGCTTGAAATCGGCAAAAGAAGGAGTTTTTAACCAAAAGGGTACCTTGTGATTTGATGAAGAATTTTGGGGGAAGCTACAATGGGAATTGACGAGAGAGATTGAATGGTAAATGATGATGTTTGGTGACTCTCGTCGTTATTTTCTTCCCTGTTTGCTTTCGACCGGCCAATCGACATTTTTAACCATCTTACTTACTTTGCTTATAACCTATTTTTTTTTAGCAGTTTTAACCATTTAACTTTAGATACAAACTCATTTTCCCCAAAAACCCTAAAGTACGAGGGTTAAAAATGTTAAAAAGTAGCTTAAATTTCATCACTTTTGAGAAAATGAGTGCTTATACAAAGTACAAAGGTTAAAACTGCTAAAAAATACAAGAGAGGTTAAAACCGAAGCTTAACTAAAGTATGAGGGTTAAAAATGTCGATAGGCCATATTCGACCAAATCACGCTTTGCCTACTTAATCAATTAACTTGAGGAAATAAGCAGGGTCTTAGTCCCTCGAAAATCCAAAAGGTCATTTTTAGCCGGTGTAATGACAATTTAGGGTCCAAAGTTTAGGGGTGTGTGCCAATAGGGGTCTGATGTATCAATTTTGTCAATTTAAGGTCCAAAGTTGACAACGTAAGTCAATTAAGGGTTTTTGGACTAAATTGTAAAGAAAATCCAGTTAAGTAACAGAAGCACTTAACTGAAGTTTGTTTTGGATGTTCGTTTAGGCTTTGTGTCATTTCACACATCTCTTATACAGTAGAACCTAAATTGTCATTTACTCTTATTATTATTTTTTCGAATAATTTTAATTAATTTTAAAAATACTAATAAATTAAGTGGTTTTTTTTTTGAAACACAAAAAATGAAGTTATAAACAATGAAAATTATTAATAAATTAAAAATAATTTTTTGAAAAAAAAATGAAATAGTTAGATACTAATATTAATAATGAACAATACTAACCACCACCACAAAAAAAAAGTCCGATCCCCGCTTTCTTCTTTTTTTAAAATAAATTAAGTGTTTTTTTAATATAATTTTTTTACACTTTTTTCTTTTTAAAAATTAAAAATTTTTTTATAGTGATTCTAAATGAAAAAAAATTATTTCTTGAAAAAGTATTTAATAACGTTTTAATTATTAGTTAATTTAATATAAGAAAATAAAATTTAATATTTCAAAAAAAATTATTAATTTTATTTGTCTGAAATGACGATATAACCATCCAAATATTCAAAACAAACTCCAGTTAAGTCCACGTGCAAAACACGTTTGACTTAACTGGATTCTGTTAACAAAATCGTTAAAAAACCCTAATATGCACAACTTTTGCAACTTTGGACCCTAAATTGACAAAATTGATACATCAGACCCCTATTGGCACACACCCCCTAAACTTTGGACCCTAAATTGTCATTTCCCCTTTTTAGCCTTAAGGTAAATATATTTTGATCAAATTGGTGTTAGTTTGATATTAATTTTAATAAAAATCATTTTTAATAGACTCACTCAATGATTTAAATCAATTCAATTTTTTATTTTACTGACTGGAATGAGTATTTCACTCTAAATAAATGTGTATGCACAAACTATTATTTTTTGTCATTCTAAGGCTATCTCAGCTTTGCTGATATCTATCTATTAACTACTCCCTCCGGTCCAAAATAACTGTCACTTTTGGACCAAAATTTTGGTCCAAAATAATTATCACTTTTGAGCTAAATGTCTCTCTTATCCTTGCATTGAAACTTGTTCTCTTTTATTAATTATCTTAGTGTGAGACATTAATGTAAGAAAGTTGCACACTTAATAGGGGTAAAGTTGGAACTTTTGTTACTAAGTCATGATAATTATTACATTTCTTAATAGTTGTGCAAATGCAAAAAAAGACAGTTATTTTAGACCGGATAGAGTATTACTAAAGTAAAAACCGCTGACATCAGCATGGACATGTGTCAGCACCACATTAAAAAAAATTCCTCCCAAATAGTTTGCTGACATCATCTTAGTTATTTAATTCTTTTTTTATTGAAACATCTTAATTATTTAATTAGTTAGTAAATATCTAGCAATTAGTATCCATAAGTAAATGATTACATAAGTAAATGAAGAGACACCCAAGTTTTGACCAACACCCCCGGCTCTATTTGCATTTTTTTTTTCTTTTTTTTTTTTCTTTTTTTTTTTGCCTTTGCTACAACTCTTTCATTTTTTTATGTTTTTTTTTTTTTTTTTTAATTTTCACCAACTTTCCTCTTCTTCTGTTTTTTTTCCCCCAATAACATTAAACTCTTTCTTTTTTACTATTCTTTCCTGGAATGAATAACAACTTTAAACTTTAAGAAATATAAATAAAGTGGACATCAACTATTTTTCGTAGTTTACTTAATATTTAACCTTAATTAAATATTATATAGCATTACATTTTTATAATAGTTGGTAAGTAACCTTAATTTATTATGCTATAATATAATAATATTTCTAATATGTCCTCAATTTTATTAATGTTTTAATTTCTATATTAAATGAATTGTATTCACAAACTATTTATACTTTGCTATTTGTCTCCAAAACGGGTCATGTGAAACAAATCATTGTGTGCTACAGAACTACTATTATTATGATGACAAAAATTTGTGTGAGACGGTCTCACACGTAATATGGGTCTCACTGAGAGAATAAATGGTTCGTCTCTTGTGAGCCGGGCGGGGCAAGTCATTTCCCCTATCAACGAAATCCGTCTCACGTGTGATATTGTGTCACACAAAACTTCCTCTACTATGATATCTATTTTTTTTTTAACATTATGAAATTTTGTAATGAATTTAAGTAAACCGTGCATCGCACGGGAATTAATCTAGTTTATTTCTAAAGATGTTACATGTTCAATGTCAACTAAAATTGATTAAACTTAATTTTCTTATATATAGAAAAATATATATATATATAAATAGACGTTTATTTATAAGAAAGAGAACTTAAATAACTATAGTTATATTGGGAGATAATTTTTTTTTTTTTAAGGAAATGGTACTTATTAACAATTTTTTCAACAATCACAAATTTGAAAGAGTTGGATATCCCTAAACATTGATAGTTTGACTCAAAATTAGAGTGCACACAAAGGAGCAACTCATGAAAAGAAACCCGCCAACGTATGAAAAAAAATACATGGCGTTCAAAATTTTACTAAATATCAACTTCAACGACACTCGGATCAAACATTTGCTAAGATATTGGTGTAACAAACTTCATCTAATGCCCTTACGAATAATGGTTTGAGATACGCAAATGATTCTCCAAGTATAACTTGGACACTACCCAACCTGGGTATTCAAAAAATCTCACACGGTCAAAATATGAAAGGTCACGACAAACATTTGGCCTGACAATGAAATGTCAAGTCAAACATCCCAAACAGATTAACAAAAAGAAATACAAATATTAAACATAAACTCTCAGCACAACAACTGAGAAAATATTTTTAATGATGTCATAAAATATTTTTCTATTAAAATTCATAAGGATGACTAAAAAGAGTCAAAGTTATTCTTCTAATGCAGAGAAGAGGGAGTATTTGTATTGTAGCCAACGATTTTCACAGGAAATAAGTGTACTAACTCACGAAACGGGTACCAAATCATATTAAGATCATGTTAATCTCATGACTATGTGCACAGAAAATGAATTCCTTTGAAGCATGTTAGTTTAATCGAGATTTGACTAAATAAATGTGGAGTGCTTAATGTGGTAATTAAACAGCTTAAACATGATACACCCTGTTTGGGAGTAAAAATCTGCATCATGTCTGCATCTTGAAGTATTCAACTTGTCCCGCCATCCTGCATCCTGACATCAAGTATCTTGATTATATATACACGTTTTTTGATGCAGGTAAACTTATTCCTATTTTTCAGGGAGCGATCACACGAATTACAGAACTCAACGTGACCTAATTGAAGACTCATTCAAACAATGAAGACCTTATCATCACAAACGGCTGAAGATAATCTTCAACTAACTTCCCGAGATTCTTGGCAAAACCTACTAATTCATAGTTAAACCTCATTATAATAGCTGACACATTTTGTAATGCACACACACTCACTATCTTCCATTCTCGTAGTAATCACTTTTTGTTTTTTCAATTCATTGTATTTCCAAGTCAATACTAATAAAATTCCATCTTGAGGTTTTCTGCCGGCGAACAAGTTGTTCAAGGGCTTTCCTCGTTAAACACCGTGTTCTATTGATCTTGAATTGCTTGCAATCATATTCCATTTTGCCCAAACTATTATTCTTTAAGTTGAATTGCGAAATTTGACTAAAACAATTTGGCGCCGTCCGTGGGAAACTTTGGTCTTATAATTGTCAAATGAATTCGAGATGTCGACTGCATTATCTTCAACCATGACATCAGTTGGTTTGATGGCAACTATGGAGACGATTCCAGCCTCATCAACCGTGATGTCTTCAACTCAGAGCATTGGAGGTGTCTCAAGACCTATCCAGATTCAGGATGGATCATCCACTGCCGCAAATCAAGAGATCCCTATTGACATCGCTTCCAACTTGACTTCCATGCTACGTGAAGTGAGGAACCAGATTCAAGTTCAGAATGATACCTCCACCATGCTGATGAATCAAGTTTCCAGGTTGCAGCGCGAGGTGACTTCTCTTCAAGGTGGTACAAGGGCGATGCAGCAGACCAGCTTGCCTAGCATTTTCCAGTCTATTGCTCCAACTGCACCTTCCAATTTGTACTCTCCATATCAACCCAGAAGGCTTACTTTCGGGAGTGACATTGCTGGATCATCTGAATTTGGTGGGATCACGCCAACTACCAACCTGACCACCAACAGCACGATAGTCAATCCTGAAACTATTACTCCAACCTCAGCAACATTTGTGACTCCTACTTCGATGGCGACAGGGAGTCTTAACCCTCAATTTGGATTCGATTATCTTAATAAATGTCAATTTGCTGCTGCTAACAACGATGCAGGTAGCTTGCTTAGCCGTCAAATGCAGGAGTTGAAAGAATTAGTCATGAGTGTACCAGGGATGATTATGCCACACAACCAGGCGTCTCCAACATGTTACAATGAATCTCGCTTCGCTCCGGCCATAGCCAACGTGGTCATACCAAAGAAGTTCAGTCCACCCCATATGAAGCAATACGATGGGACAACGGACCCAGCTGAACATGTTGCATTGTATCAGGAGAAGATGGATGTGGTCCACATTCCACCCCAGTTCAAGGAAGCATGCTTTTGCAGGGGTTTGGTTCAACTCTTACAGGAGCAGCTTTGAGATGGCTCATTAGCCAACCTTTGGGTTCCATTGGATCATATGCTCAACTTATCAACCTATTCACTAATCAGTTTTCATGTAACAAGGTGTTCGAGAAACTGACAAGTGATCTATACAGGGTGGTCCAGCAACCTGACGAGCCACTTAAAGACTACCTGAGCAGGTTCAACAGGGAGGCGGTGAACATCTCTAACCTAGACACAGTAACTGCGATTGAAGCCTTCAGGATGGGACTCAAGAAGGATTCTCCTTATTATGATGACCTAGTGATGACACCATGCAAGAGGCTGGATGAGGTCAGAACCAGAGCTTCCAAATTCATCAGGCTGGAAGAAGACAAGTTGCTCCAAGATAAAGAAACCAAGAAGAATGCGGCCTCAGAACATTCTAGTGGCAGAACAGATTCGTCCCATTCTGGTGGCAAGATGGAAACATCTCATGCCAGATCTAATAGGGGCAAACCCTACTTTAAACCCGACTCTTCTAGAATTCATGTTGTTGATGATAATATTGAGGATGATGATTCTTCCTATCCTAGAATTGATGACTATTGTTTCTCTGTTGATATTGCAGGATTGATTAATGCCATGGACAACCTGGGTGAGAAAGCAATATGGCCCAGGAAGGCAGACAAACCTTCGATTTGGAAAGACAAGTCCAAGTGGTGCGCCTATCATGAAGACTTTGGGCACACTACTGAGAATTGTATTGCACTCAGGAAGGAGATCAGTTACTTGTTGTCCAAAGGTCTCCTCAAAGAACTACTTGGTAGAAGGCATGGACGCACTGAAGATCGTAATGGCAACCAGGAGACACAACCTGAGAATCCAGCACCTCATCCACCTCCAACCAGAGTGGTCAACATGATCAGTGGTGGCTCGGATATCTGTGGTACAACCTATTCAGCCGCCAAGCGTCGTGCTGCAGATGCGAAGGAGGACAGGTCTTATTTGCCTTCAAGATCAGTCAACAAGGCGAAGGGGCAGGAAATCTCTTTTGATGAGGATGATAGGGTCACCATCCAGGATCCATATCATGATGCCTTAGTAGTGAGTCTTCAAGTTGTAAACTGTTTGGTGAGACATATCTTGATCGATAATGGAAGTTCAGTTAACATCGTGACAACTGATGGTTTGAAAGGAATGGGCATCCCACTTGAGAATGTGACTAAGAATTCATCTGTCTTGGTTGGATTCAGTGGTGAGACAAAGCACACGTTTGGGGAAATTACTTTCCCAGTATATGTTGAAGGGATTCATTCTATGGAGAAGTTCTGTGTGATAGAATGTCAGTCATCTTATAACATCATCCTGGGCAGGCCATGGATTCACAATGTGAAAGCTGCACCTTCAACCTACCATCAGTGCCTCAAGTTGCCAACACCTTGGGGAGTAGTCAAGGTATCATGAGATCAGCAGACTGCTAAGGAATGTTATAAGGCGTCCATGAAGGCAGCAAGCAGTCCTAGGAAAGCATAGCAATTACAGAGAAATGCACGGGATGTACTTGAAGCTGCAGAGTTTGATATTAAAGAGGTGCAACTTGATCCTTCTAATCCCGATGTCAAAATTCTTATAGGCGCGGACTTACCCCCTAATATAGAAGGAGAGATCGTTGAGTTTCTGAGGAGCAGGATCAAGTGCTTTGCTTGGAAGCACGAAGATATGACTGGAATCAGCAAGGATGTTATCACCCACAAATTGAACATTGACCCAAATGCCAAGCCTGTCCACCAGAAAAGAAGGAAATTTGCTCATGAACGCAATCAGATTATCAGAGAAGAAGTAGAGAGGTTGCTAAAGTCCAAGATGATCAGAGAGGTTGACTATCCTAAATGGTTGTCCAACGTGGTGGTTGTAGAGAAGAAGAATGGGAAATGGCGAGTCTGTGTGGACTTTACAGACTTGAATAAGGCGTGCCCTAAGGATCTTTTAGGTATGCCCACACACATCTCAGTTTTAATGTAATAGGATTTATTAGATTTGATTGATCCATCACCTAAGTTTTATTTCATGGACTTTAGACCCACATGTAAGAAGTATTTATACTTCATTTTTTAAGTTGTCCATTGTTATAGAATAGGCTTAGAAATAGGGCAAGAAGATCAAGTTTCAAGAAAATTCACTCAGTGAGTTTGAGCCGCGCTTATGCGCCTCCTGCGCCACGCGCCACGCGCCTTCTACATTTGCGCCATGCGCCATTTAGAGCGCGCGCATAAGGATTTCTTCATAAGCTATGTTACGCGCCTCTGCGCCCCTTGATTTAAGCGCACGCTTACTGTGCGCCTATTGGCTCAATGAGCCTCTTGGCTCAAACGCGCCTCAAAGTATTTATTCAACACTCAGTGATTTATTGAAGACTCGAAGACTTGAAGAGAATTCAAATTACGCCAATGATCCAACGGTGGTTAAAAGATGCATATGCGCCTAATCTGTTGACACGTGTCCATAACGGTCACATTTATGTTGAGTGTCAAAATGGCTATAATATATGCATGCTCCAATCAACGAGCGACAGCTCATCTTATCCACAAGGATTTCCAACGGCTAGTTTTTTGAAGTTCACTATAAATACCCCATAACTTCAACATTTTGAAGTTGCTGAGTTTTGCTTAGAATTTCAAGAATTTCTCTCTCAAAGCATTTGTTGAAGATTTGAAGATTGCCTTCGTTTTTCCAGATTTCTCAAGAACATCTTCATACCTTCATCCTTAGCCCAGATCTTCAAGCTATAACACTTTAGTTTCTTGTGCTCTCCATCTCAAAGATCTAAAGAGCCTTGATACTAAGAACACACACGCACCTCTTTAAGATTGATCATTTAGATTCTTCTTTAAGAGATACACCGGTTATTGTTTTGGATTTGTTCTTTCATAGTAATAGATCTTGAGTTAGTGTATAAGCTTAAACATTGTAATTTGTAACACTCACTCATTATATAAGATCTTCATTAGAAATCCAAGACTAACCATCTTGGTAGAGGACGTAGATCTTTTATTGATCGAACCTCTCCAAATAGCTTGTGTGATTATCTTGTCATTTCTTTCAAGTTATTATTTTCACTCACTATTTGCTTGTTTACTCATTGTAGATTGATTGAACTGAATTGTGTTGTGTTTGTTATATCATTTGCCTTAGTTCCTTATTTCACTCACTTTGAGCCAAAATACTTAGTGTGTGTGTTGCGCTCCCTTTATCACTTTGCGCCTATTTTCATTACTAAATTCCGCTGTGCATTTCACTCACTCACTTAGGCGCATTTCATTACGCTTACTTGATAAAGTGCGCATTTGCAATTGAGTTTATCAAGGGTACGAAAAGAATTTTAAAACAGCTATTCACCCCCCCCCTCTAGCTATTTTTCATACCCTTGTTGCCCTTTGGGACCAACAGGATCCGTTCCCCTTGCCTCACATTGATGCCCTAGTTGATGCAACAGCTGGCCATGAGGTCTTGACGTTTATGGATGCTTCTTCAGGATTTCAACAGATTCAGATGGAACCTTCAGATCAGGAAGACACGGCGTTCATTACTCCAGATGGTATATATTGCTTTATTGTCATGCCTTTTGGATTGAGGAATGCAGGGGCAACCTACCAAAGACTAGTCAACATGATGTTCAAGAACCAGCTTGGAAAAACTATGGAAGTATACATTGACGAGATGGTGGTGAAGTTTAAGTGCATTGAAGATCATGCTCGATATCTAAAGGAAGCTTTTGACATCCTGGAGGCGTTCAACGTGAAGCTGAACCCATCAAAATGCAACTTTGGTGTTAAGGCTGGAAAATTCCTTGGCTACATGGTGACCAAGAGGGGCATTGAAGCAAGTCCAGAACAGATCAAAGCCATCATCAACTTAGAGTCTCCAAAAAGTATTAAAGAAGTACAGAGGCTCACAGGCAAAGTTGCTGCTCTAACCAGGTTCATCTCCAAGTCGTCTGACAGATGCAAGTTGTTCTATGATGTGCTGAAGAAAAACAAGTTGTTCCAGTGGACAGAAGAACATGAAGCAGCCTTCAACCAGCTTAAAGATTACCTGGTGACTCCACCTATACTTTCCAAACCAGAAACAGGTGAAGCTTTGTACCTATATCTCTCAGTATCAGAAAATGCAGTCAGCGCAGTCTTGGCAAGAGAACAAGATGGAACACAACTCCCTGTTTATTATGTAAGTAAGTCTCTTTTAGATGCGGAAACCAGGTACTCCCATCTTGAGAAACTTGTTCTTGCTTTAATAACTGCTTCTATTAAGTTGCGCCATTATTTTGAAGTTCATCCTATTATTGTGAGGACTAACTATCCTGTCAGGAACGTGATGAGAAAACCTGAGATGTCAGGCAGGATGGCAAAATGGTCTGTGCAACTTAGTACTTATGATATTCTGTATGAAGCAAGGACTGCGATCAAGTCACAAGCCCTAGCTGACTTTGTGGCAGATTTCAGTCCCAACCTTCAACCTGAAGTTGAACTCGAACTCCAACAACTTGAAGGTTCAGACTCTCCTAGATTTTGGACACTTTTTACAGATGGAGCATCAAATATAAGGGGCACAGGTTTGTGTATAGTCTTAAGATCCCCCCAAGAAGAACTGATTCCACAAGCTATAGCTTGTGAGTTCAAGGCGCCCAATAATGAGGCTGAATATGAAGCCCTCATCATGGGTTTGGTTACTGCTTTAAGTTTGAATGCTAAATGTCTCAATGTTTATAGTGATTCCTTGTTGTTGGTTAACCACTTCAATGGATCTTATACAGCAAAGCATAGTAGGATGTCAAGTTATCTGCAGCATGTTAAATCCTTGGCTGGACAATTCGAAGAATTAACTTTCCAACAAATCCCAAGGGATGAGAATGCTGAAGCTGATGCATTGGCCAACCTAGGATCAAGTTGCAGGAGCATGTTGAACACTGCCATACCTATAATCCACATCATGTATCCTGCAATTGATCAATCAGAAACAAACTAAGTTGAAGACCAACCTGATATATCGGTTAGCTTCTCAAATGAAGAGGCATCTTGGACACTGCCCATAATAACATTTCTGCAGGATGGAACAGTGCCACAAGGTGTAAAAAATGCAAAAGCTTTCAGGATAAAGGTATCCAGATTTATATTAATCGATAATGTACTATTTCGTAAGTCATTCACAGGTTTGTACATGAGGTGTCTAGAGCCACAACAAGCTGAACAAGTCTTAAGAGAGCTACATGAAGGTGAATGTGGTAATCATTCTGGGGGCAAGTCACTATCCTCCAAGGCATTGAGAACAGGATATTATTGGCCAACTATGCGCCAGGATGCAATTAATTATGTTCAGAAATGTGATGCTTGTCAGAGACATAGCAACATCCTGCACCAACCTGCCGTACCACTTTATCCTATACTATCACCTTGGCCCTTCATGCAGTGGGGAATGGACATCGTTGGAAAGTTTCCTAAGGCACCTGGGGGTAAAGTATTTATGTTAGCCTTGACTGATTACTTCTCAAAATGGATCGAAGCTGAAGCCTTCGTTCAAGTTAGAGACAAATAAGTGATTTCGTTCTTGAAGAGAAATATCATCAGCAGGTTTGGAGTCCCTTCAGAAATTGTTTGTGATAATGGTTCTCAGTTCATCAGCAAGAAGACCCAAGACTTCTGCACAAGGTGGGGAATCAAGCCGATTACTTCTACACCGGTACATCCTCAAGCTAATGGACAAGCAGAATCAAGCAACAAGTTGATTGTGAACAACTTGAAGAAACGTTTAGATCAAAAGAAAGGAAGATGGGCTGAAGAGTTGCCACTAGTACTATGGGCAGATAGGACAACTCCTAAGAATGCAACCGGCCAAACTCCCTTCTCCTTGGTTTATGGGACTGAAGCCGTAATTCCAGTAGAATTTTCTATCCCAACAGCTAGATATGGTTTAATAACTCCAAAGGACAACCAGATCATACTTGCAGAAGATCTTGATACTATTGATGAACTAAGAGATTTGGCCAAGATCAGGATGGCGGCCTATCAACAGAGAATTGCCAAGTCTTACAACAAGAATGTGCGCATTAGGAGATTTCGAGTTGGAGACATGGTGCTCAGAAAAGTTTTTCAAAACACAAGGGAACTGAATGCAGGCAAACTTGCAGCCAAGTGGGAAGGTCCCTACCTTGTTGATGCAGAAGCTGGAAAAGGTGCATATTGGCTCTCCACCTTGGATGGCATTAGAATACCAAGGAGTTGGAATGCAGTCAATCTTAAAGCTTATTACATGTAAGTTGTAGCTTGTCCATTCAATTCCAAAGATCAGGTATGATTTATTTGAGCTTTATTTCAATTTTGTTATTTCAAATTATTAATCTTTCTTGAACACTTACTGACTTAAGCATCAGAGGGGTGTTAGCCAAGCTAACACCCACCCCTAACATGTGTTTGTTTTGCAAGGCAACTCAAAATTCCAACACAGGTCAACTAGGTCAATATGCTCAGACGAATTGCCAGAGACAACAACTTGGACTGTTCAAGATGAAATCAGTCAAACTTGTTGACATCATGCTGGATGAAAGCCTAACTTATACGAATGTTCAAGTAAGCATATTAATGTTAAAACTTATACTTAATTTTCCGAAGTTTGTACTAAGGTTTTAAAGGTTATCACCTTTCAAAGGTTTAAAGATTATACATCTTTCTAAAAAATTAAAGGTTCATACACCTTCGCCTGTGCGCATGTTTTCCACATTTGTTCAAGTTGCAAGTTGGCCAATGTATTTGTTACATATTGATTACCTTCTTGAATTTGTCCAAATTGTGGACTTAAGTTATTTACAATTGGTTGTAACATGGACGTGTTACCTTGTATAAAATTTTAAATTACTCACGTTGTTTTCATCGCTGCCATGCAGTTATACATATATTTTTGACTATGCAATAGAAAAACAACTTTAAACAGTAGCATTACCCAAACAAAGCATCCAAAAGTTCAATCCATGCCAACAATAGACATGGATAGATCAATAACATAAAGTTAATTCAACCAGGTGATTCATGGTCAGTACAACACTCAAAAACAACAATTCCAAAATGACTCATGCCCCTGCCCCAACTGATGTAGAGCTTCCATCCATGAACTCGACAACAACAATTGAGAAATGCTCATCTATCAACCAATGGATTCCAGCCTTGCCTCACCTAAAACAGTACCAAATCCCTCATGTCTATGTCAAACTAAGCCAAAAAAAAACTAAACTACTAAAGCGAAAAATAAATATAAAAATGGTAGGGTATATCACCCCTAAAGCTGGGATCAAGAGAAGTATAAACTAAATGATACATCAGAAACCGTCAATTGACACCGTCCGATGATTTTTTGGAATTAATCTGAGCCACTAAAATAAAAATAAAAATGTGAATGGTATGATGGGAGCGGTTATGGTTTAACCCTGACCGCTCTTTATATCAAATAAATAAGCACTTATTTCTGATCTGTTTAAAAAATTAACCAAAAAAAAAAAACTATTTATTTTGGGACGGAAGTAATAAATTTTATGATGTACCCCAAAACACATCAAGCACTCTCACAGCACATCCCAACTCAAAATAAGTTAGCATGAACTCTAAAATTTCATAGTAAGAAAGCTCACATAATCATATGTTCAAGTAAATAAACCTCTCAACCTTCAAATACCATAATTATTTTCAACAATGACCCATTACATGCAAGATTATTGATCTCTATATATAATAACACAGTTTTTATGTTCTCAGCAGCAATTCATTCAACTGCAGCAAAGGACATTTTTAAACTCAGCTGCGAATAGAAGGCGACATCAGGTTAGTGTGGGTGTGTGTAAATGAGAGTGTGAGAGTGAGAGTGAGAGTGAGAGTGAGAGTGAGAGTGAGAGTGAGAGTGAAAGTGAAAGTAAGCCCATTCCACCCCATGGTTAAAGATTGAAGAGGGTGAACCTAATATTTCAATCGACTGATAGAAGGGTAGTAGTAGTACTAACCCCCTTGGCATGGGTCATTTTTGCTTCCAACTTATATAAATTCTCAGGACTTTAACAGAAAGCATATGGTAGGATGAATTGCACCTATAAAGTGCAGCAACTCTTGAAGTGAACAGATTAATGAGAGTACCACAGTAGTATTTGCATTCATGGACAGAAGTGGGCCTGGGGAGCTCCTCACCACACTTCTGCCTCGCGGGCTATGGTGTGTAACAGAAACATCAACATAGGAATTACAGTATGATCCGATCGCAGGAGGATAGGGGAAAAAAATACAACAATGAAGCTTTTCACCACTAAAAGCACAGGTTAGGGTTAAATTAAGAAACAAATTAAAGAGCACAGCTTTTCACCTTGCACAGGTTAAATTAAAGAGCACAACTACAAAAACAAATTGGTAAAAAAAGATAAATGACAGATAAAATAGCAGACATGAATGAGAGAGAGAGAGAGAGAGAGAGAGAGATAGAGAGAGAGAGAGAGAGAGTACTTGAGAGCAAAGGGAACAAATACGGCTGTATTTAAGCAGAAACATTAAAATACAAATCAAATTCGGATTTTGATTTCGAGTGGGTTAAAGGACGATAGGGAAATCGAATTGGGGATGATAGGGAAATAGAATTTCAAGATGATAGGAGGAGTGCACTTTGACTGGGTTAAGAAGAGGAATCGTGAGAGGAGAAGGCCAAATCCCTAATAATGCAGAAATTGGATAATGACAATACCTTCAAATGTTGTCGACTGACCGATTCACTGCTCGGAGAAAGCTTGAGACTTTGCGATGACCCATAACCTTCAGTCATGATGTGGATACCTCGCAATAGCTGTTATTGTCTTTCCTCTCTTCAGATTCCACAGAGTCATCCATGGCAAAAAAAAAAAAAGAGAACAGGCATCAAACGAAAAGGTGGAGAAGGCAAGAAATGGAAACCGTCAACTAATAGCCGTAGTATGTTTTCTTTAGATATGATCTGAACGGATGAAATAAATGGTAAAAATTCAAGAAAAAACAGACATCGTTAGATCATGACAGTTGAAGGACAATCTCAGCCCTTCTTTATGTATTTTTAGGAGGCAGTTAAATCTTATGTCTTTTGTAATATAGACTAGTACTCTACCCGTGCCGATGGCACGGAGACGGTACGTCCAATTTCACGCCTCCTCACTCCATTTTTTTCTTTTTTTTTTTTTTTACTATTACTGGTTACCTTGAAAATTACAAGCAATGAATGACTGATGGTGACTACATTATGACCTAGCTTAAAGATCAAATGTAAAATATCACATGAAAGCATTCAGATGAAGACACATTTAGGTAATGTAGATCGAACTACGTACCCAGAGTTCCACATTATAACACTTTTTCCACATTGTAACACTTTGATGCAACTAAATGTAAAACACGATTCAATAATGTCTTCCCAAATATTATTGGACAATTTTCACCAATCACTCAACCATCCGAGCTTGAATACTATCGCCACCAACAACTGATATGAACTCTGTAAAAAAAATGTGTGTTTCTCATGTTATAAGGCATCTCACAGATTGCAAATGTGAAAAATTAGTGTCCATTCAAGAAATATATTGAGCAAAATCAAGAAACTAATAGACACTACAAAGCTTAAGCGGCTAACCACGGGTTGATTATGAGTTCAATGCAATAACATCTGGTTTTGATCCATTACATAAAGAAAATTATGCAACCAACTGATAAAGAAAAGCAAAGATCAGTTACTCTTCATATATGCGATCATTCATTTTGAGATGGAGTGGTCTCAAAAAAAAAAAAAACCAATGTCAACGCAGGCTTATAACTCATAAAATATGTTTTAAAAAATGCATGCTTAGATTTACTCCAAAAATACCATCTCCTCTCTTCACATTAAAAACAAAAATCATAATAAAAGCACTAAAAAATCATTTGCGCTAGAATAATAATAACAAAGAATGGTTTTACAACTTTTGACATTGCATGTTTTTTGTCTCACAAATGATTTTACGTTTTTCGACATTGCACCAGAAGCCGTTCCCACGTCTCTCACCAACTCCATCGCAACTTCGTTGATGTACTGGCTTGGTCATCATCTCCGCCACAACTGCCTGATGTATCAGGAAATCTAGGTCGTCATGCATGTTCCTCAAGTGGCTAATATTTCTTCATCAACTGCCTACGTCTCTTCTGCCTCAACAATAAAAATACAACTGCTCTCATAAAATAAGCACAATAAATTTACAGGTTGGAATAGCAGAGAAGCAAGGAAAATCAAAATCCCACCCTCAAAACACCAACACAACAATAAAAAAAAAATCTGGGGTTGGGACGGTTGGAATACATGAATTCTGACAACCAAAAATCCCACCCAACTTCAATCACTCAAAACACCATATCACCATTATAAGATAAACTATGCAAGATCATGCTCTGATTTCTTCTTCAAAAGATGAGTGTTGTTATTTCTTGTTAAAGTAAAAGATTTCCGCTGCCGTACGGGAAAAAGGATATCACTGAAAGCAAGGCAAGGACTATATAAGATTGTCGCCGCCAATAACTGTATGTGATAAAGGATATCACTGAAAGCAAGGTAAGGCCACAAAATATTTATAATTCGACTATGAAAATACACAAAACCATTTTAAGTTAGTTGATCGTGTTCTAAATAAGTACTCTTGACGTCCCAAAATGAACATCTATATAGGCAAAACATCTGTTCCAAAATGAATGGCTTTTTTTGTTGAAATTATTAAGGGTACATGTGTACAATTGCTACTAAAATGCTTGAGCGTCAACCTCCATAAACTTCTCTCAAACTCAAAAATGGACATTCAATTTGAACGGGGGGGGAGTGCATACCACTTCTATCCCATAGTAAGTGTAGTGACCATATTACCAGCAGAGGATCCCCAGACTGCCCCCCATGGCGACCGAGTTATGCGTTTTGGCAAAGGGTCAGAAGGGGTACCAGAAGCGTTACGGTGACGGAGATCAGGTTTGGCAGGAGTGGGTGGCTTTTGGCATGGCGGAGTTTAGGGCCGATGTCCGTTGGGGGCCACTATTTACTGGAGATCATCCCGTGGCTGTTCCCTTCGTGACTCCAGATTATATGTCTTGGTTTAGGGCTAGGAGTCATGTTCGGATAGGTAATCCGATACACGATCCACCCGGTGACATTCCACCTCCCCCACCTGATGTTCCACCGCAGCCTTCTGTCGCAGGGATTGCGGAGTTGCGAGCTATCATACTTCCATTTTTGTCGGATCCCAGTGCCCCCGAGCACTGGCTAGTTGGTCTTAGACGGGCCGGTGAGATTTTAGGACTTCCACCGCAGCCTTAGGATTTTATTTTATTTTTGCTTTTCATTGTATTGTAATGGACACATTTTATTCTAGTTTTTATTGACACCTCTACTAGTTTGTTAATATGATGGTATTTTTATTTTAGTTATCGTTTGAAATCCCCCTCCCGATTCAATAGTTTATTCTAGTGTTTCGTAAAAACCCCCTCCCCCCCCCGATTCAATAGTTTATTCTAGTGTTTCGTAAAACCCCCTCCCCCACCCCCCCCCGAGGACATGATGTTTTGCTGTTGTTGTTGCTGTTGTGTTGTTGCTGTTGTGTTGTTGCTGGTGTAAGACTACTGATGTATCTCGTGTAAACACACACGAGATGTGTCTCGTGTGGGTTACACGAGATGCATCTCGTGTGTGTTTACACGAAACAAGTCTCGTATAAACCCACTCGAGATTCATCTCGAGTGGTGTTACACGAGATGTCATCTCGTGTAAACCCTAAAAACCCTAATAATGTCACAAATTTCTAAACCCTAAAAACCCTAATAATGTCACAAATTTCTAACTCGATTTCCGTTTGGATTTTGAGGAAAGTGATACTAATGAAAAACACTTTAAATGTCATTTAGAGCCTAGAAAAAAAATAAAAAAAAATAAACTACTTGTTCGTATACCATTTTCACAACATCGGAACATTTTCCTTAAAACCCTAAAAACCCTAATAATGTCACAAATTTCTAACTCGATTTCCGTTTGGATTTTGAGGAAAGTGATACTAATGAAAAACACTTTAAATGTCATTTAGAGCCTAGAAAAAAAAATAAAAAAAAATAAACTACGTGGTCGTATACCATTTTCACAACATCGGAACATTTTCCTTAAAACCCTAAAAACCCTAATAATGTCACAAATTTCTAACTCGATTTCCGTTTGGATTTTGAGGAAAGTGATACTAATGAAAAACACTTTAAATGTCATTTAGAGCCTAGAAAAAAAATAAAAAAAAATAAACTACGTGGTCGTATACCATTTTCACAATATCGGAACATTTTCTTAAAACCCTAAAAACCCTAATAATGTCACAAATTTCTAACTCGATTTCCGTTTGGATTTTGAGGAAAGTGATACTAATGAAAAACACTTTAAATGTCATTTAGAGCCTAGAAAAAAAATAAAAAAAAATAAACTACGTGGTCGTATACCATTTTCACAACATCGGAACATTTTCCTTAAAACCCTAAAAACCCTAATAATGTCACAAATTTCTAACTCGATTTCCGTTTGGATTTTGAGGAAAGTGATACTAATGAAAAACACTTTAAATGTCATTTAGAGCCTAGAAAAAAAATAAAAAAAAATAAACTACGTGGTCGTATACCATTTTCACAACATCGGAACATTTTCCTTAAAACCCTAAAAACCCTAATAATGTCACAAATTTCTAACTCGATTTCCGTTTGGATTTTGAGGAAAGTGATACTAATGAAAAACACTTTAAATGTCATTTAGAGCCTAGAAAAAAAATAAAAAAAAATAAACTACGTGGTCGTATACCATTTTCACAACATCGGAACATTTTCCTTAAAACCCTAAAAACCCTAATAATGTCACAAATTTCTAACTCGATTTCCGTTTGGATTTTGAGGAAAGTGATACTAATGAGGTGCTTGCTCGCCAAGACCTTTACGAAAGAGTTCTACCTTGGATATCGGTAAGAGAACTCTTACGTAAGATTGCTTGCTATAGCCGGACGGCGCCCAGTGATTATTGGATGGAGCTCCCAGATCTTGGGCACATCATTGCCACGAGGTATAATGTGGCGTTCATTTCTTACTCGACTAGCGGTGGTATGTTATGCCTTCCAGTGACTGCACCAGTACAACCACCGGTGAACACAGTTGTGGTGGGACAAGTCAATGGAAACCATTTTATAGCGGTATGAAACTTAATTGTCTCATCTATATTAGTTATATTTAGTTGTCTTACTTATATTCATTATATTTCATTGTCTTGTATTTAACTGTTATTACTTTTGCAGCTGCGCATGTTAGGCAATGATTACCCAATACCACCACCACCAAACCTTTATCGGAACCGCTGTGATCCAACCGCAAGCCAACTACTCCTCCCATACCAAGATAGGATAGCAGAGTTCAGTCAACTCTATGAGGAGGATACCGATGCAAGAAGACAAAGAAGATTACATATAGGATAGTATATGTGTAATGGTTTTTGATTTATCCAGTTTGTATGAATGTTTGAATTATATGCTTATCCTTGTTAACACTTTCATTTCGTATACAATTAGGCGATAGTATATGTGTAATGGTCTATTGATGTTTTGTGGAGATGTCCTATTTGAGAATCAAATTTCATTCCAAGTTATGTTTATTGTTGCTTTTGCTGTTGCGGTTCTAATCTCGTGTGTACTTACACGAGATGTATCTCGTGTATATGTACATGATATGTACGCTATCATCTCGTGTAAGTATACACGAGACGTGCAAGGGTAGCGATGGAATTAAATGGGCTGTGTATTTACCGGGCTGTGTATATAGTTTTTGCCGTTTATATTAGGATAGAGTATATTTGTTTAAATATATATTTATTTCCTTAGGGTTGTATATATATTGTAACACTACTAGTACTCGTGCCCGTGCCGTTGGCACGGTGACAGTACACCACATATAATCAATAAACAACATTACAAAACCACCATGTAGCAAAAATCTCGAGATCGATCAATCGACTATACTATTACTGCTAAAGGGGTTAAAGTTATTGACATCAAGAACCAAATTCTTCAAAGAAGAGAATGAAACCAAGAGCTAGATTATCACGACGACGATAGGTTGGATAACCGTCATTGTCAATAGAAGTTGTTTCAGCCCATGATTTTGGGTACCTTTTCTTACAAAAACCATTATCCATACATATCGCACTTGAGTTTCTCGCGCCGCATGGCCCATGTATCATACATCTCTTAACCGTGTCAAAAAGTGCGGGATTGTTATCTGCATCTGGTAACTCGGCACATACCACCCGATCAACTTGTTCTGGCGTTTTAATCTTATCTTGTGATGCAAGAAAAAATAACGCGTGCATATGAGGCAATCCCCTTTTCTGAAATTCAATTACGAAAAGATATGCTTCTATTCGTCCAAACACCCTTTCATTTTTTACTATCTTCAGCAAATGTCTTCTCTTTAGTTCAAAAACTCGAGCCACCAAATCTGGTCGATCAGCTGCCGTTTGATTAGGGAGGAGAGCATCACTGATTTCAGGCCATGCTGGGTTCGCTGTCATAGTTAAGAAAATATCTGGATGGCCGTATGCGCGTGTTATAGACATAGAATCTTGAAAAATTTCATACATTTGTCTTGGTCCACCCATAAAAGAAGATGGGAGGATAAGCCTTGTTCCAGTTTGATTAGTTCAAATATATGTAGATGATATTATTTTTGGTTCTACTAATGAATTGTTGTGTAAGCGATTTGAGAAGCTAATGAAAAGCATATTTGAGATGAGCATGATGGGAGAATTAACATTCTTTGTCACGACCCGAAAACCCGTCTCTATTTTATTGATAAATAATTATTTATTTATTTATTTATTTGATTTAAATATTTATATGTGCATTTTATGTTTCATAATAAATCTTAAGCACAAAACAGTTCAACTCAAACCATTCCAATCACCACCATAGCATCAATCAAACATTCCTCACATTTCAAACTAAATTTAAACAAAAAGAAAGCAGGGAACAAAAAAAACAGTTTTTGTTGATAAAAGATTAAGTTAATAATTGAAAAACAAAGAGAACATTTGTACGCCTCAATTATTTCTAAAAACAAATCGCACTAATTTATTAACACAATAAAAAGTAAAGGAAAAAACTTAATTTTTGCTAGTAATGAATCGTCAATCTTCAGGTTCTGATTCCACTGCAACGGCGGCAGTTGAAAAACTTGCAACGTAATTATCTGCAATCTCGAACTGGACGTTGGAAAAAAAGAATGTCAAACACATTAATTTAACGATATTAGATGCTTTACATTTGATTTTTTTTAAAAAAAAAGGAAAAAGAAAAAAAAATACCAATTCAGCAAGAAAACTTGGGTCATCCCAAATAGCATCATCGAGTGGTGAAGGATCTTGCAATTGACCGGGCAAATGGGTGGCCACCTATTAGAGACATGCATTAGATGAAGAAATTTAAATTAAGAATATTAACTACTCATAAGTAGGGTTTAGTAAATATATATCTTTACCTTGGAACTTGAGTTAGACGTAAATATTAAGAGTTAAATAATAATAATAATATATACTTGTATGTCGTAAAAAATGAAATATGTTACTTTTGAAAACCAATTTTATTAATCATCATACCTATATAAGCCTTATAGAAGAACTTCGGGATAGACAATATTTGTTGTGGATGTGTCATCATATGATGGCAAGAGAATCGTTATCCTACTAAATGTAGTACAACGGGATAAGGCGACGTATAATTGGCCATGAGTAAACACCGGTGTCCGAAGATCAATACCGACAAATTTGACAGATTGACCTTGTGATTTATTTATAGTCATCGCAAAGGACAACCTAATCGGAAATTGTCTTCTTGAAATAGGAATAGTAAGCTCAGCCGCAGAAGGGGTAAGAGAAATTCTTGGTATGAAAACCAAATTGCCGGCTTTGTCTCCGGTCAAAATTTCAGCTTCAATAATACGCTGTGCGCATCGAACTACCCTTAATCGTGTTCCATTGCAAAGACCGTCCCTAGGTGCAAGATTCCTCATCAAAATAATTGGGCAACCGACTTTCAACTGTAAGTTTGAAAGTGGAAGGCCAGCAGGATTCAATGAGTTCAAATATTCTATTGGGTATCGATGGGCCGTGATCGGATCCCTCGCATCATCATCAGCATATTTGTCTGCTGATAGATAACTAATTATATCACCGGGGAACATCTGTAACGCTTGAAGATTTATATCATTAACATCATCATTACGTGGAGATAGAATTGTACGGTCAGTTAAAAACTGTGCAGAAGAAGTCCCCACTATATGCAATCCTGGATAGACTTCTTTTATTAGTTGAGTGACATCTTTACACTTCCGAATTGTAGAAGGTAGTTCGATAGTTTCATTTGAATTTGTTCCCACCTGTCATTGAAATATATTTAATGTTTATATATATATGCTTATAAATGAAATTTTTACTTAAAATATATAAATATTACCTCGTTCAAATATGTTGCAAACTGAACATTCGCGGAATCATTTCGATTTAACCGCATGTTCTCTGAAAGAGTCAAGACATATATCTTTTTCCAAAGTGCTGATCTTTGAAGAGTTGACCCCACAATTTGCTCACGATATCCTTTAGGTACAACAGGCAAAGTTTGACGAAAATCACCACCGAGAACAATAGTAATTCCACCGAAAGGTTTATCGCTATCACGAATATCTTGAAGGCTGCGATCGACGGCCTCAACGCAATGGCGATGCTGCATAGGGACCTCATCCCATATTATTAATTTTGTCTCTCTAAAAAGTTCGGCATGAATTGATTGCTTCGTAAACGAACATATTGTGTCTTCCAACACATTTAGTGGTAGACAGAATGTAGAATGTGCAGTTCTACCACCAACCAATAATAACGAAGCAATTCCGGATGATGCAACACAAATAACGATATGACCATACGATCGGCACACTCCTGCAATTGTGTTATACAAAAATGTTTTGCCCGTTCCTGCACCCCCATTTAAGAAGAAGATTCTTCCTTCATTTTGATTCACCGAAGCCATCACGGCTTCAAAAGAGTGTCGTTGAGCATCATTCAAGCGGGTGATATTTTCTTTTGCATCAGTAGTGCGAACACTATGCCGAAGTTGTGTATGTTCCCATAATAACCTGTTGTTGCCCATCATTTGTGTCCAATTCTCAAGTGGAAGTGGCATCGGTGGAAAATCTTCTAAGCGTTTACCCGATTCTTGCAAAAATTCATTTAAGAGATGCAGACCATAATCTGTTATTTGACTATCGTCCGGATTTGGAATTCCGAATCGTGTACGCAAGATGTGTGGAAGATCATCACATATATTCATTCCAAACTTGTTCCACAATTCATCAGGGTGTAAAGGAGAACACTGTGTCAAAATAAGCGCAAAGAGTCTTCTCAATTGGTATCCAGTCTTCATGATTGCTGCTTCTTCCAAACATTTCATCCATTCCTCATCATCTTCTAGAAGTCCCCATGCAGCACATGCATCTTTGAATGTATTATGATGAACACCATTGTATGTGCGTAAATGTTCAAAAGATGTGGGCCCTTTAACAGTAATTAATAAGAGTCGGAGGTAAAATCTCTCACCACTGGAGGGGCTAGCAAAATATATTCTACCAATTGCCTTGCTAGAATAATTAGGATTTCTTCGTTTCCAGTGATTTCTTTGCCATGTGTAATACTCTGGGATTTGTTGATAAGTTAAATCTCGAGCCCTTTCGTCAGAAGCACAACAAATAAAAAAAGCCATCAATTTTGTTACTTTCCCCTCAGCTTGTTGAAGTATTTCATCTCGTGAACGTCTTGAATCATACGTGATATTTTGTTGTCCGGGTAGATGGAGATCTAAACGGACAACAGTAGGACATTCTTCATGTAAAGTGTTGCCAAATAAACGCCACGCAGCTTCTGGCGGACCAATATACCTCGCATCAAGATATTGTTGAATCTCATCACCTCTCCCCAAAACCATGGTTGTCATATCATGACCTTTGTAAATGTACTTATTAATGTACTTCACACACGTAATTCCAGCACATACCTCCACGTTAATATGCCAGTTAAACATCTTTGTAAGATAAGGATTGTAAGGAACAACGTCTCTATGATCTACCTCTTTCCCTCGGACCATCACTAAAACTCCATTATCACGACGACGATAGGTTGGATAACCGTCATTGTCAATAGAAGTTGTTTCAGCCCATGATTTTGGGTACCTTTTCTTACAAAAACCATTATCCATACATATCGCACTTGAGTTTCTCGCGCCGCATGGCCCATGTATCATACATCTCTTAACCGTGTCAAAAAGTGCGGGATTGTTATCTGCATCTGGTAACTCGGCACATACCACCCGATCAACTTGTTCTGGCGTTTTAATCTTATCTTGTGATGCAAGAAAAAATAACACGTGCATATGAGGCAATCCCCTTTTCTGAAATTCAATTACGAAAAGATATGCTTCTATTCGTCCAAACACCCTTTCATTTTTTACTATCTTCAGCAAATGTCTTCTCTTTAGTTCAAAAACTCGAGCCACCAAATCTGGTCGATCAGCTGCCGTTTGATTAGGGAGGAGAGCATCACTGATTTCAGGCCATGCTGGGTTCGCTGTCATAGTTAAGAAAATATATGGATGGCCGTATGCGCGTGTTATAGACATAGAATCTTGAAAAATTTCATACATTTGTCTTGGTCCACCCATAAAAGAAGATGGGAGGATAAGCCTTGTTCCAGTTTGATTTGGTTCACCCTCTGCAGCAAAGATTTCTTGGAGATCTTTATACCGTTCAGATCGAACAAATAAGCCTTGGTTTTCTCTAATATAGTAAAGACGGCTTTGCTCTGTTGCAGCCCATGCATCTACTAAAAATTCTTGAAATAGTTTTTGGGCTCTCAAGATGGTTGAATACTCTGACTGTCGTTGAAATAAACGATAACTGTAGTAATCCATCATTGTTAATCGATTATTTTGTCTAGCAATCGGAGCATTTGTGTGGACATCCCAAAGAGTCATAGACGGTTCCCATCCTAGCTCGCCAAAAGGAAACAATAACACGTAATGTAATGGTGCGTATGCCGGATGACATTCACTTATCCGCATCAATCCTGGGGTATCTCTATAATAAAGAACAATATCCCTTGACCCCCTTCTCTCAGTACCATCACCAGGCACGATTACTGCAATCTCATCTACAGTTGGAGCATTATATCGTCGTTGATCTCTTCCGGGATCATAACGCAAATACGCCTGCAAATTTTGATTAGATTGGTCTTCATTTTGTTTCTGTAGTACTTCGTGTGCTTGACGAAAGAGACGTACAAATGGATTGTTTTCTAACAAACATTGTTGGATTCTGCTTAAGAGCTCTCCGTCTAAATTTGGATTATGACGTTGACGACTATCTAAGGCTGCCATTGGATCATATATGTAAAGTTGAGCATATGCGGGATCTCTATCAGGTTGTGGTAATAATGCACCTGTGCGATGTCGTAATTCCCCGTGTATAGTGAAGCTATAGGGGCCCCTACCGATGAGAACACTACGATCTATTGAACATCCAAGACTTGTAAAAGCATTGACAGCATTATATTGTCGAATGTGTTGTAAAAACAACCTCGAATAATTATCGTCACTACCATCATATAACATCCTGAGTAGGTTGGGGGGTTCACGAAGTTTTGGAAGCCTGACTTTCCCTTCTAAGCAGTATGTTCCAAATCTGGGTTTTCTCATAGGAGATGCAACCAATTTCTCATCGATCCAATGCAAAGCATCGCAGTGTTCACAAACGATATTCATTTTTCCAAGGGAATGTCGGCTTTGATTGAAGTTTTGTTAATTGTCTATATCGGGTGGATGAAACAAATCTTCTTCAAAGTATTCTATGTGTTCATGTTCTTCAAAGGCACCTATATCCTCATTTTCGTCTGTTGTGTGTGGTTCTTCGAGTACAGTTGGCCTACATTTTTAGAAAATTTTATTATAGTCTTTAAGAAAACTTAATTTCGAATAAATAGTAGTAGAAGGTAAATAAATTACATAGTAGTAGACAATGTCCGTTGTTCACGCATTCGTCGTTCCCTTTGTGCTAATGTCCGTCTCGAAGGAACCAAAGTATGGCTTGAAGATGCTTGTTCGGACCGTCTACTACGTCCAATTCCACGCGTACATCTACTTCCACGGGTACCACGGGGAGTTTGTAGAGATGGAGACGTATTCTTGGTGGGAACATAAGTTGAAGAAGAGGAGCTTTCTCCTATCTCCATAGTCGAAGTTGGTAAAATCATTCGTCGGTTTGTAGGTCGAATTAATGGATTAGAAATTTCGACATCATCGTCCTACACCAATTTATTTACTATCAACTTATATAGTTACTAAATAAAATTTTGAACTCACTGAATTTTAGCAATATAAGCATATTTCTTAAACTCTAATAAAAAATATATGTATTCCTATTCATAATTAATGAGATAATGTGCGGATTAAAAGAAGGCAACGAAGAATACCTCCGGTGGTGGTGCCGGTTCCTTTCCTTTTCCAGAAGGTGGGTCCATTGACTTCAATGAATTTCAAACCTGTAAGAGACAAAATTAATTTAAGAAAATAAGCATATGCGCAGTACAAACACAAATAGCTATTGTACCTAATGTTTTGGTTTAAGAGTCCGTCCCTAAATTTCTTAACACATATCCTACTGTTCAAAGTCTAAAAACAGACAAAAAAAAAACCCCTTCAGAAGCAGAATAAATAGAGTAAAAAAATAAGAAAATAAGCAGAAGAAGCGGACATAGAGAACTATAAAGTGCAGCAACTCTTGGACGCGACTACTCTCTCCGTCCCAACAACAAAAATTCATTTAAAAAAACACCCATGTCCTGACAAAGATGGAACATAGAGTGCTGCTGTCCTCACAAAGATGGAACATAGAGTGCTGGGAAGAGGGGAGTTTTAATGAGTGGAAAGCTTTGATTGCCTCTATTCAATGAGGAAAAGAAAAATAAGCTGAGCATTAAGGTTATATCACTTCCAAGTTCCAACCCCCAGCCAACGAAAATATAAAAATAAGTTAACAAATGTACTTTCCCTTTGGGTTGGGTTTAGTTGGGGACATAGAAAGGGCAAAAAAAAAACATGAGGAAATCAAGATAATCAATATTCAATAGCACAGCTTAAGGAGAAACTAAGTTGGGGAATGAAAAATCAAGACGAAAAAGTTATAACTTTTTGTGAAGATCATTTTGGGACGGAGGGAGTATTAAGTGTGCTTTTAGCAAATATAAGTGCAGTTAAGTTCCAACGCAAGAATCTTAGTGGCTTAAACTGTTCTTATAAGAACTGCGGGCAGTCATGATTCTGATTCTGTAGCATATACTCCCTCCGTCCTCCGTCCCGATGAAATTACACACTTCAACTACAACAACAAAAAAGCAACAGAATAAAAAACTGGTGCACTTGATCTAGCTTCTGGAGTTGGTGGAAGGATTGGGAAAAATCAAGTGCTTTCAGCTGTTCATAGGTGGCTGCATTTTCTCTTACAATACTAATGCATTTTCAGTTTGTTTGTTTAAAACTTGGGTTATTTGCACACAGAAAATTGTTTGGGTTATTTGCTCTGTTCTATCGGTAATGGTAATGTAAATACTGATGCCGAAATCTATCTGATCAAATGTAAAATATCACATGAAAGCATTCAGATGAAGACACATTTAGGTAATGTAGATCGAACTACGTACCCAGAGTTCCACATTATAACACTTTTTCCACATTGTAACACTTTGATGCAACTAAATGTAAAACACGATTCAATAATGTCTTCCCAAATATTATTGGACAATTTTCACCAATCACTCAACCATCCGAGCTTGAATACTATCGCCACCAACAACTGATATGAACTCTGTAAAAAAAATGTGTGTTTCTCATGTTATAAGGCATCTCACAGATTGCAAATGTGAAAAATTAGTGTCCATTCAAGAGACATATTGAGCAAAATCAAGAAACTAATAGACACTACAAAGCTTAAGCGGCTAACCACGGGTTGATTATGAGTTCAATGCAATAACATCTGGTTTTGATCCATTACATAAAGAAAATTATGCAACCAACTGATAAAGAAAAGCAAAGATCAGTTACTCTTCATATATGCGATCATTCATTTTGAGATGGAGTGGTCTCAAAAAAAAAAAAAACCAATGTCAACGCAGGCTTATAACTCATAAAATATGTTTTAAAAAATGCATGCTTAGATTTACTCCAAAAATACCATCTCCTCTCTTCACATTAAAAACAAAAATCATAATAAAAGCACTAAAAAATCATTTGCGCTAGAATAATAATAACAAAGAATGGTTTTACATCTTTTGACATTGCATGTTTTTTGTCTCACAAATGATTTTACGTTTTTCGACATTGCACCAGAAGCCGTTCCCACGTCTCTCACCAACTCCATCGCAACTTCGTTGATGTACTGGCTTGGTCATCATCTCCGCCACAACTGCCTGATGTATCAGGAAATCTAGGTCGTCATGCCTGTTCCTCAAGTGGCTAATATTTCTTCATCAACTGCCTACGTCTCTTCTGCCTCAACAATAAAAAGACAACTGCTCTCATAAAATAAGCACAATAAATTTACAGGTTGGAATAGCAGAGAAGCAAGGAAAATCAAAATCCCACCCTCAAAACACCAACACAACAATAAAAAAAATCTGGGGTTGGGACGGTTGGAATACATGAATGCTGACAACCAAAAATCCCACCCAACTTCAATCACTCAAAACACCATATCACCATTATAAGATAAACTATGCAAGATCATGCTCTGATTTCTTCTTCAAAAGATGAGTGTTGTTATTTCTTGTTAAAGTAAAAGATTTCCGCTGTCGTACGGGAAAAAGGATATCACTGAAAGCAAGGCAAGGACTATATAAGATTGTCGCCGCCAATAACTGTATGTGATAAAGGATATCACTGAAAGCAAGGTAAGGCCACAAAATATTTATAATTCGACTATGAAAATACACAAAACCATTTTAAGTTAGTTGATCGTGTTCTAAATAAGTACTCTTGACGTCCCAAAATGAACATCTATATAGGCAAAACATCTGTTCCAAAATGAATGGCTTTTTTTGTTGAAATTATTAAGGGTACATGTGTACAATTGCTACTATAATGCTTGAGCGTCAACCTCCATAAACTTCTCTCAAACTCAAAAATGGACATTCAATTTGAACGGGGGGGAGTGCATACCACTTCTATCCCATAGTAAGTGTAGTGACCATATTATTAAATGAGATGTGGTTTATTCAGCTGTACAATGCTTGTATGAAATGATAAAATTACACTAATTTTTATTTTTTTTTAAGAAAATTAAACAGGAAAATGCTACCATTTTTCATTTAAGTACACCACAGTTTGATGTTTAAACATTACTCCTATATAGTTTTCAAAAAAAATTGCCAATCACCTTAGAGTAGGAAAATAAGATCATATGCTTACTGAAGACACTGAAACACATAAGCCTCACATCAAATGCCTCAGTTATAATGGGAAAAGCATGTTAATTCAATGAACAACGAAACTTAATAAGTAAGCTTACTATTTTCATTTGCAAAGCTTGCTCCCAAAATTGTAATCTTCCTTCGATGGCTGATGAATGTCGACACTTGTACCTGGCAAGCATCGAACTTCTCCCAGATACCACTAAACAAAATTAATGTAGTCAAATTCAGTCATTAAGCTGCAATTTTTAAGATCACAACTTCACAAATGTGTATAATATAATTGTTTCACTATGCTTATAAGTAGGCAACAGAGCTGTTTAAAAATTATCCGACACTTAACCAAGAATGTAACATTACCTGAAGAAGACGCCTCAGAAAATTAGGCCAACAAAACGGGTCAGCTACTTGGACTGATGATGCAGTGGATGCTGAAATCCTTCAACGAAACACGCGTTCCTACGGTACAACTCCATCCATTTGGGTTTCCTTCTGACTCAAAACAGTAGGAATCCCTCTATATACATTAAAAAAAAAATGTTATTTGGGATGTCAATGATCAGGAGCACCACAAATGTTGCTTTGGACATTCAAAACTTCAGTCTTTAAATATGAATACTACTCCCCAAATTCATGAAATATGAAATCATAAAAGACAGTGGCAAGTGAGCAAAACTTTGAAATGAAAAAAACCAAATACTTAAGCGATTTAGATTTTATACACGAAAAGGGTAATGTTCAAGTAAAAAGCCCCTAAAAAATGAAAGTGGGGGAACTTACACATTGCAGGAATTTTAACAAACGAAACCCGCATTCCACAGATCTTCGATTCCGTTGCTATCTGCTGCCTTGATTTTGATTGCTGCTAGCTCTCTTACATCAGACGCAGAGCAGAGACTTCTTCCCGTATATGGGAGGAAGGAAGGGATCTCCGTCGTGACATTCCCACGAAATTGCGAACGATTTTAGGATGCTATGATTTCTATAAAATCATGAATGGGCCGCAATTCCTGTCGGAGCTCTACCACTGGCCGAGATGGGCTACCCAGCCGCTCACCTTTGGTCGACTTCTATGAAAGAACAGAGAGAGAGGTTTCGTTTGAGAGATTGAGGGAACGAAGAGGAGATTTTAGAAACCGCCTCATCACAACCATAGGATCTGAGCTCCAAAAATTAATCGAACGGCTAGGGTTGAAATGGAAAAATAATTATTTAACCACAGCCATTAGATTAGGTGGTTATGAGTTAATCTCAGCCACTCTTTGTCTATTTTATGGAGGCAGTTAAATCCTATGTCTTTTGTAATATAGATTATACTTGAAAAACAATGATAATTTGTTTAAATAAAGTAAAACAATAAATAAATAAATATTCTAAAACAAATTTAATTTTTAAATAACAAGTATTTTATACATAGTGAAAATCTTGAAAATTTAACAACGTTTACCCGTCTCTTATAGGAAAAAAAAAACAAGTTTACCTCTCGCAAGGTCCTTCACACCGCATATGCCGGAGTCTCATCAAATTTATATATAAATAATAGATGAAGCGCATAGAGAACCCTACTCATTTTCCATCTAAAACTCGCACCTATTGATTTAATTTCCGTTATTTGTCAAAGACTTGGTTGTGCGATTAACGGATGGATTTTAGACTAGTTCTAGTTAAAACCTCAATTACGAGTTTGTTTTTCTTTCACTATTCACGGCATTTCACTTTCACCCCTAAGATTAAATTTTATTACCTTTCAGACCCTTTTTTCGAAATTTATTTAGCATTCCCAAGCTTCTTTTTCTGTTCACAATAAAATTACGTTATTTTTTTTTTGGAAATTTCCCGAATGATCTTTATATTATTGGTCCATGTACCAAAAAAATAATATTACATTTTCACATTATTCAAATTAAATTCAACTAGTTTTTCCATCCAAGCCAATAATTTTGAGTTGGTAAGTTCTTAAATAACAACACATGTGATAACTTTGAGTAAACTGATCAAAGGTGTTTAAATGAGAATCACAATAACGTGAGAACCAAGCATAACCATTAGATTAGAATCAAAATTAAGGGTCCAGATTATAGATACATACACTTGGATACAATACATAAATTTTGATATTGCACTTGAATACATTAGCTAAACAAGTACTGTATCCAAGTGTTGCACTTGGATACAGTGAGTTAAAAACTAATGTATCCAATTGTATTTTTTGAAAATTAGCTACTGTATCCAAGTGATCAAATGTATCTATAATCTGGACATTTGATTTTGTATTTAATCAAACGGTTATGATTGGTTCTCACGGTTCTCATTTAAAATGGTTCTCACAGGAGCGCGACCCACTGATCAAAAATAATACTCCCGCTGTCCCAGAAAGTTAGTCCTATTTTGACTTTTTATAGTCAACAAAAATAGAATTTGAATAAACATTAGTGTCAATTTAATGATCACAATGTAATTATAAAAATTATTTTTAATAAATCACTTAATAATTTATCAATTACAAATTTTAAAATTTCATTAGAATGATTAGATTGTCACTAATGGTTGGTCAAAGTTCATTTTTGTTGACTATAAAAAGTTAAAATGAGACTATTATTCCAGGACAGATGGAGTAATAAAAGACTAACTTTGGTAGAGGGACTATCCATGTAAAAGTTAAATAGTACATGGACCATTTGCATAGTTTGTCGTTGTCCTAGAGAAAACATAATCAAAATCAAAAGTAGTAAAATCAAAATCAAAATCAAATCAAATCCTGCCTTCCGACTAAGCCGAAAAGCTTCCACGATGAAAGAGCGTTTGGACGATGATCCCGTTCTACGGCTGTTCAACGCCGCCGAACTCCGAATTGCGGCGGAGTTCCTAACGAATTGCTTGCCCTTCCTCTCTAAAGGTCTTTGTAATCGATGTATTCAAACTCTCGGCGATCGTATTCGATCTCTCGACCACATAGGTATACTCTCTCTCAGAATTTTTTAAGGAATTCTAATGCGTAATTTAGGTTATGTAAAAAAAACTCTTTCTCTCCATTTATCTTCTGTGCATTGTAAAATTATCAAGGGTTTATTTGCTTTTGCTATTTATGTTGATTTTCTTGTAAATAAATATCAATATTTACATCTATATTGTGAATTACTTGCATCTCCGTTCTAGTTGAAGAGGTACAATTTTACCTTTTTTTTTCTTCTTCTAGTGATTCTTTGGCCTAGAAGCAAATATTAACTAGATAAATGGTTAAGGTGGCTTCATAACTTTTCAATTTGGTCCAAAGGTAGTAGCTTTTAATACACACGTGACTTTTTTGTGTGTGTGTGTTTCTAAATTACATGTGTTTGTGTTCATGTTTTCTTTATCTTTCTTTGTGAATTGTGAGTATGAAAGGAGTGTATTTTTGTGATAGACTTGAAATATTTTGAGATTTATTACTCAGCATATCTCTAAATGAGTGTCTTGTTTATAACTTTTTAGGGAAATTCTGTAAAGATGTTTTTTTTTAATTACTTAATTTGATATTAGTAACAAATATACGCGATTACCATTGTCATCCACCTGATAAACTTACTGCGTTGCAAGTGTACATTGGAATATGGTATTTATTGAAGGTGAATCTAGCAACTTCCTTAAAAATGGACACTGCTTGAAGTATGCAGTTTCCCTTGTTGTAGATGTTGTTTGATTTGGTATTTTGTGGTGCTTTTATTTGATTATGGAAGGTAATGATGACGCGGAGCAATCAAATCAGGAAGAAAATGTATCAGTTGCAACTACGAACAATAGGGAGTTGACTGAACATAGTTGCCTTGACTATGACATGAATTCAGTGGGAAGCTGGAATGTGAATGACACGGAGGACACAAATTCGTTGGGGAGTTGGAAAGGTGGGGTGCAGGGGTGGTCAGAACCAGCTGCAGGGGCATCCACGAGTGAGACAGTTGTCTCACCACCTTCTGTTAAGAATCCAAGGGTGCAGAAGTCATGGGCTGATATGGCACAGGAGGACGAACTTGCGGAGCAAGAAGATGAAGCAACTGCACAATTGGATGAGGACAATGTGAGTAGACAACTGGATGATGACAATGCTCTGTTAGATGATGTAATTGAGGATGTGAAGGTCACCCCGAAGACGGAGTTATCTAGGGACCAGAGAGAACACATTCGTTTTAATAACGTGAAGAGGAAGAAAGACTTTAAATGTTTTGAGCATGTCAACGGGAGGTTGGTGAACATTCTTCAGGGCCTCGAGCTGCATTGCAATGTTTTTAGTGCTGTGGAGCAGAAGAGGATTGTTGACTTTGTTCAGGAACTTCAAGATCTTGGAAAGAACGGAAAATTGAAAGGTTAGTCAAGATAGCCATTGATCTGGTCTGTTTATCTTTTAGAGCTTCATATCTTGTTGGTTTTTTAGTTATTCTTGATTGTTGAGCTTTATAGAAACTTCTTGTTTGGCTGTACTAGTTATTGGCGTAGTACATTTCTTGCATGATTTATGTTATATCATATATGCCAGTCGTGTATTTCAATTGACTTCCATGATCTAAAATGCATATGCTCTCGTTCTACATTCCACACATTCTTTTTTGATGTTCACCATAATGTAATAGGCAAGAGTTGCAGACATTTTTGCACAGGTTGGTCTCGATATGCATCTTTGTTTTATAGCTTTTATATAAGCATCATGCTGGCGGACAGTCGTGAAAAATCTTGGTGAAATAGGCAGTTAAAGATTGTAGAACGTGGTTGAGGAAACACACCATACCCCGCTGACCATGTTCAGTCATTAATGTACAGGGTGGCCCATCGCGACTGACCTATCACTCCTCTTCAAGTATTAAGAAAGTTTTTTGTGGGAGAATTGATGAACTTTAATAGTCTCGAATTGTGATATGTCTGGGTGTCCTTCTATACTCTTCCGTCTTTTACTTTGTTGAAGTGGTAGACTTAATTTAACTTATGATAGTGAGAATGTAGGTTAGGCTTGGGATTCAAGTAGCTTGCATTTGGTTTGCAGAGCAAACGCTATCTTGGATTTTGAATCAAGTTTATGTCCAAGAGAATAGCTGCTTTAGGTGTTTGTACTTTCCATGTTCTTTTAGTGTACCCAATTTGAAGTTGGCATCGGAGGATGTGTCATGACCTCTTATTTGAACAAGACATACTTTTCTATACTTGTTTACACCTGATCAAGAAAGAATTGGTGGATGAGAAAAAATTCTGGAACTAGGCTGGTCTATAGAGAGTCTGCCGATTTGTTCTAGTGGATAATTTTTCTTACAAGTCTGAGGATGAGAATGGAACCAAAACCTCTTGGTTTGTGCCATGTCCTGAAATAGATTACAATTCCTGAAAGTAAGTTGTAAGACTACATCTAAATTCTGTAGCTCTAGTATCAAGATAAAGGAGACCGTTTAGCTGTGACATTGTATGAAGCAGGGCATGTGTAGGACCCTGCTAATATATCTAGCCTCTGCTTGCAAAATATTTATCACCATATAGTTAAAGGCATTGCTTTAATGCATAACACCTTCTCTTGCATCGGTAGAGGTCTAACTGATTTTTCCCCCAACAATCTGTATATTTCCACTCAAAATTCCTTTTTTTCTGAGCTACCCAATTCTGCAATTCATGTGATAATTGAAAATATATGGACTGAGATGCGAGGCAAGAGCGAGACGCAGAAATTGGCTGGGCGAGGGTCTTGGATTGTGATTGGTGTTGGAGTTTGTGCGAGTTGACAAGATCGTAACAGACAATAGGCTTTTCTAATTCATGACGGTCATGGTTATTTTAACTACCTCAATAGTCATTAGGTCATAACAGTGTACTCCCTCCGCCCACTTTAATTTACAAAAATGGAGATGGGCACAAGAATTAAGGTAAAAAGGGAAAATGTGATGTGTTTGAGTGTAGTTAGTTGGGTAGGAAAGAGAAAGTGGGGTAGATAATAAAGTGGGGCAGAGAATAGTAAGTGGATAGTTGTGAGTATGACAAGTGGGCCATTTATTTTAAAAGTATTAAAAAGTTTCCATTTTAGGATTTTGTAAATTAAAGTGGGACAACCAAAATGGCAATTTTTGTAGATTAAAGTGGGACGGAGGGAGTATTGTTCAGCCAGATTCTTAGTGTTGGTGGGTTAGTGTCGGAGAGGGGGGAATATGTTCATGTGAAGCTTTTAGGGTGAGGTGAAGATGTTTCCTGTTACTTCTTGCATCTCAAATATATTGGAAAACTTTCCCTTTCAAGTAGCCTCATAGTTTCTCATGTAAAGCATTTATATCCAATATATATATTTTTTTTCATAATTGGGCCATTTTTTATTTTTTTTCCCCATTTGTATGCCTTATCCAAATGGTCACTTATTTTGGATTGGAGGGAGTGTATGTTAAACCGGAGAATATGTTGTGAAAAGTGGCTAAAATGGAGTTGTAACCTTCTTTCCCAGTGGTGTTAACAAATACAGAAGAGGAGAATGGAGGGAAGATTAGGAAGTTGTAACACTACTGTGATCGAGATATCTTTAGCTCATGGGGACCACATAGGGGGAAATGTTAAGAGTTTGAGACTTGAAGAAGTACATTTACTCTTTCTGGATTATCCTTATGTATGCATATTTAGATACATTTTGATCATGCCTTTCTGCCTCTTATTATTTGCTTCGAGCTCTTGTAGTGGTGAAGCCAGAATCTTTGTAAGGGGGTCAAGATTGCTTAGAGCATGAAAGTTACATTGTCATATAGAAATTGGCTCACATGGGGGTCAAAATGAAATCATAGTACCAATTCTACAAAAAATTAAGGGGATCGTAAATTGACAAAAATGATATTTGTAGTGTACTTCTCATAAATTTGAAGATACTAAAATGGCATTTCCTAAAAGTTAAGGGGGTCAAGTGACCCCCATCCCATACGGCTGGCTTCGACAGTGAGCTCTTGTACCCTGTACTCGTGTAGCCTTTTCAGTCTCAGCCCTTTCTTACTTATGATTACGGAGGCGAGCCAATAGTTTAAAGGAGTCTATTAATCAAGCTCATCACTTTTCTTTGAGCTGCATATGCTGGATGATACTTCCTGCATAACCTTGTGAGGCACTCCTAGTAATATCTAATTGCTTAATACTAAATGCCTACTGACTTACTAACATATATGCAGATCGCACTTACACTGCTCCCCAGAAGTGGATGAAGGGAAAGGGCCGTGTGACTATCCAATTTGGCTGTTGTTACAACTACGCAACCGTAAGTTTATATATATTTGTACTCTGTGAAAATAGGTTTCAAGTTTGTTTAACTATTACAATGTTTTACAGTGTTATCCATCTCTCTGCAGGATAAATTTGGAAACCCCCCTGGAATACTTCGAAGTGAAATGGTGGACCCTATACCACATCTTTTTAAGGTCATCATAAAGAGATTAATCAGATGGCATGTTCTACCTCCGACGTGCATACCTGATAGTTGTATTGTTAACGTTTACGATGAAGGAGATTGCATTCCACCTCATGTTGATAATCACGATTTTCTGCGTCCTTTCTGCACTCTGTCTTTCGTTAGCGAGTGCAATATTGTCTTCGGATTAAACTTGAAAGTTGACGGTCCCGGCGAGTTTTCTGGTGCTGAGGCTATTCCGCTTCCAGTGGGGTAAGTTTTGTACTCATTATAGCTGGTATTAGTTATTTCTGATTCCTGCTACTCTCTAAAATCTCAGTGATTATGTACTTGGTTTCTTAATAATCACTTGTGGGAAAAGGGTTGATTGAGAAAAAAGATTACCTATTGCATTTGAAATTACCGTACTGGTATTTAGTAGGCAGATCCATGACAACTACGACAGTTTCTCTCACTTCTGCTTTATGGTTCATATTGAAATTTCACATTGCAAGGGTTAAAATGTATTTGTATTTTCTTGTTCCATGTAATGAAATACTCCCTCCGTCCGGAAAAGATAGTCCCATTCAGCCTTTTATCAACATAGTTTCATTTACATAATTATCCTTATTGAATGACAAGTTGACAACTATTATGGAGGTCATTATGAAGCTTTGTTCTTGTTATCCTTCTAAGATAGGGAGGTTTGGGAAGTTCATACTCGTTTATAGTCTAATTTTAGAAATGGGACTAACTTCTTGGGAAAAACAAAAAATAGAAAGGAGGAACATCATTCCTGGACGGAGGGAGTATAAATTTGGTAATTCATAAAATCACAGGCATAATTTTGACACTAGACCCTTTATGAGAAACATCTTAAAATAGAAAGTACAACACTTTGGATAGAGTGAAGTGGTGGCTGAAATAGTAGTACTCCGTTTTCAACTGCAATATCAATAAGCATGCTCCTTTTCATCAGGTCTGTTCTTGTTATTAATGGAAACTCGGCGGATTTGGCAAAGCATTGTGTGCCAGCAGTCGGATCGAAAAGGTACGTCTATATCTTTGCTTCAATATTTGATTTTCGCTTTTATTTGATGTTTTTTTTTTGGCTGTAGAATTACCTCACCCAGAATTTTTGTCTTGCATATATAGGATATCAATTACATTTAGGAAAATGGACGAATCAAAGTGGCCAATTGGATTTGCTCCTGAACCAGATTTACAAGGACTTCAGCCACTGTCATATGAAACAAACGGGTCCACTGATGAATCATCCACCAAGGAATCTCCGTCCCCAAGATCAAGGCATTCTTCTTCGCACAGGCCTGGGAGGAGAGAAGAAGTCGGGGAAAGATCGAGGGGTATTTTAGGGCCAGAGCCTCGTTTCACAGGTGGAAGGAGAGGTACTAGTTCGTTAAGTTGGCAGAAGGTAAGGGTCACAAGGGAGTTTTGATGCTACGTCAACCTTACTGTTCAAGCGCTTACATGCCATGTCATCCTCGATACTAGGGAAGATTTTGCTTCGTCACCTTTACAGCTCTTGGACACGAGGACAACCGTGTGTATATCTTACATGGTCCCACATACGCGTGGAATTTACTAACGTGCTTCGAAATGTCACGTTGAAAGGTTGAGAAGGGAGGTTAGTTAGTCAAAAAAAAAAAAAAAAAAAGCTAAATGCTGCTAGAAATTTATATTAGTTGCAATTATTTTTTACACACCAATTATATTTGTGAGTCCACTTTGTATATATGTTACCATTTCCTATATAGCTGTTGTGAACTTGTTGTGGCATAGTGATGTTTGAGCTTGTCTTTGTGATTGCAAAACCATTTTTTTTTCTTGTGCATTTTATCCACCTAAAGATTTAGTGCAGTAATTAAATACTCCCTCCGTCCCAAAACAACTTACACCATTTTGACCAAAATGGTCAACTTAAGTGCAATTTGACCAAGACTTTATAAAAAATTGATAATTTTAATAAAAAAAATTAAAATTAGTTTTTAATTCACTATCAAAAATATAATAGATAACAATTTTTAGATTTTATTAGAATCATCAAATCTTTTACAAAGTGGTAGTTAAAGTATTACTAATTTGACCAATTTTGGTCAAATTGTGTAAATTGTTTTGGGACAGAGGGAGTAGTTTGTATTGTATAATAGTACATGTGTGACATGAGTCTGAACTTTTTAACTCATTGATAAAAGAGTAAATAGGGGTGCAATCAAACATTTGCGTTTTCTCATTGTTTAAATTTTAAGTCAATAGTCTTGTTATCCGAAGACTGAAAAAGGAAATTATACATCTAAAAGTTAAGACTAACTATAAACACTATTTCTGCCGAAAACAAAATGGAAAGTGTGACATTTATTATAGGATCGGATGGAGTATTTATGCTTGGGTAAACATTTGAAAATAAAATTGTACTAGTAAACTTTAATAAGATGGGAAGTTATATTAAACATGAGAATAAGTAGACTTAAAATATATCAATATGTAATGCAAATAGAGTTGAATATCCATTAAGAGTATTGCTACTGACAGAACTTCAAATATGGACGTTCCCATCTTTAAATTATGGTCACATACTTCGAATATTGACAATCATATCCTTAACTGACTATAAATTATATTCCATCTCAAAATAAGAGTTGGTCTTAAGAAAAACGCAAGCTTAAGGAAAAAATCATTTTTTCGTCGCTGACACATAAACACACATACACTGACTTCACTGGCACTATTTACACTAACACTGACACTTGATAATACATGCACCGTCATTGTCACCTTTTTACACTAACAGTGACACTTTTTTTATTCCAAGACTGACATTTTTTGACACTCTTTACACCGATACTTTTTCACACGTACAACACTGACACTTTATATTGATGCACTGACATTTTCTTACACTAACACTACTGACATGTCGAAACACGATTTTTTTTTTAAGTTTAGGAAAAACGCGTTTTTTGTGAGATTTTGGCCAAAATAAACGTGTATTTTTTTTTTCAAAATTACTTTAAATCAAGAGCAAATTTTTTAAAAATTTAGACATTTATTTTGGGACATAGGTAGTAAATTATAACATACTCACTCCGTCCCATTTTAATCTACAAAGTAAAAAAAGACAAGTGTCCTCAACTTAATTGTAATTTAACTAAAGCCTAAATAAAAATTAATTATCCTAAAAATAAAACTAAAAATTGATACTGATTTACCATTAATAATATACTCATTAATAATTCATAGTTATTCAAAATGATAATCATTTTTTTTATTTTTTTATTTTTTGAAAATTCTTGGCCAAAGTGTGATGAAGTTGATAATTTTTTTCTTTGACTTTGTACTGTTGTAGAATAAAGTGAGAGAGAGGGTGTATCAATTTGCAGCATTCATTCATTCAATTCCTTGCACTCGGTTTATTTCCATATGATTATACATACTCAAAATCATACCACTTACTTTGTTCTCAACATATACTCTCTGTTTTTAAATGAGTGTCAATTTTCAAAAAATATTTGTTCCAAATGAGTGTTTTTTTTCTAACATAACTTTGTCACTATTTTTTTTCACCGGTCTCTTTATACGTGCAAAACCAAATGTTTGGAAAGGAGATTACAAAATTATATATGAATCTTTGCCACCAAATTGTACAGTTGAGATTTTCAAATGTCCCTTAAAATAAAATTTAGACACTCATTTAGAGACAGATGTAATACTACATTTAAGTCCCCATAACCCCAACTCCTTTATCATCTTCACAAACAAACACAAAGAGAGATAAGAGGGAGAGAGAGGAAGGTCCATGCCTTTTCACCCAAGCAAGCTTATCAGACTACCTCCCTTTATACTCCCTCTTTTCATTAACATCACTCTGTCACCTTCTCTCCCAGATATACCCTTTTCTCTCTCACACACTTCTCCGGCCCCTGCAGTTGAATTATCTCAGTCGTAGGGGTATGATTATCAATTTTGTCATCAACATGGACAATCGGAGCTTGAATTTAAGCGGTTGGACTGCTAGGCAATCATACTGCACCCGTCTGTCTCAAATCCTATATCTTTCTCATATTTGGAACTATATATTGCTCCCGCGTTTTCTTCGCTATTTACCTGCTTTCAATGGATAAGGTGAAATCGCATAACATTGATCTCTCTATTAGCAAAACTATGACCGTACGATAGTTGGGCCCACTTCATGCCTAATCAATCCTGACAATTAATACTCCCTCCGTCCCGCCGGAAACTTCAAAAAAAAATTATGGCACAAGAATTAAGAGAAAAAGTGAAAAAGGTGATGTGTTGTGAGTGTTGATAGTTGAGTGGGAGAGAGAAAGTGGGGTAGAGAATAGTTAGTGGGTTAGTGGATGTGAGTATGAGAAGTGGGACCCACAAATTAAAAAGTATTAAAAACTTTCCATTTATGGAATGTGCAATTTCTATGGGACGCCCATTTTGGTAAGTTTTGCAATTTTCGGTGGGACGGAGGGAGTATATATTTCTTGAACATAACATCATCTTGACCACTAATAACAAGCCAGTAACAAAATGTAGGACTAACATTCCTAATTCCTGGTTCCAGTTTCCTTCATGTACCCCTCCCTCTTACTCCTTTTTAAATACAAAACCTCCCATACTCATGCAACTACAATCTCTCTCTCTCTCTCTCTCTTGTTAGTAAACTTTAAACTCACCAAAATCATGGAAACTCAACTACAAAACCACCCACCAAACACAAATGAAGTAAAAAACCAAGATCCATAAAACAAATCAGGCACCCATTTAAGGATGGAAGAGAATATATACTTTAAATTTTTTTTAAAAAAATCAAGTTTTTTTTTTTTCTTTTTTTTTTTTTGAGTTGGATGTAAAGCTAGAACTTTTTGAAGTTCTCTTACAGTAATTTTTATTTATCTAATGATATACTACTACTAAGATAAAAATGAGAAAATTCTTAAAGCTTATTTTAGCAATATTTTGAGACTCTTTCACTCTCAAATACTAACTCATTTTGTTTCTTTTGGATTTAGGACTGTTCAATATCCCGAGGAGAAATCCAAAACTGTGGATGGGTAGGGTTGATCAATACTATTCCTCAACCTACCACCCATTTCTTGACCAGCATGAAACCCTAGAACAAGAAGATCATGATCATCATCAAGATGAAGGAGACCAAGAAACCCCTGAATTAGAAACCCTCCCTCTCTTCCTGTTACTACACCGGCAGCAGCTGCTACCACTCCGGCGACTACGCCATTAATGGTGGTTCTCGAGCTTCTCTTGAACTTAGCCTTAACTCCTACGCTGGTTGGTCCATGGATCATGATATCATCACCAATTATTTTAGACAGTAACTAGTTTTATAACTTGGACCCTGATACACATCACGAAAATGCACAGCGATTTCATGTCCCGAAAGCAAGCATCCGTCAGATCATACATCATCATATGGGTGGGTGATCCATCCTATCGTTGCTGTTAGTTTGAAGTTAAACTATATTTTTACCCAGTTATATATGTATATCATTACTGCAATATGCATATTATTTTGTATATATATATATATGAAGCCCACTGTTAAAATGCATGTGTTATTGTGGTATAGGAAATCGGGCAAACGACAAGGTAGGGTTTGTTATAATTAATGCAACATACTACGATTTGATATCATAATGAAATGTACTTTATCATTTTGTTACATATAATGGAATGCATCTTAACGATGTTAAAAAAATAACTAAAATGTCAACGGCATAAGAAGAATACTAACACCCGTTAAACACAATTAACATTTGTTACCTACTTACCTTACTTAATGAGTTTTGTTGTGTTCTTCCTCACCCCATCACAGTCCTCTGCATCTGCCATCCCCCCACCATAAGTCTGCCACATGCCACCACAAAACCAACCAATTTCTCCTATCAACAACCAGACACCAGATCTGGGTTTTTATTCAACAGTCAAGCACAACCCTTCTTCCCTTCAACAATTTCGTCCCCGTTCATCTCCCCCAAACCTGCAATTATGGCGGCCTTAAAAGCTTCCAAACTCGTCGAGAAATCAATCGCCCTCTTCTGCTCCAGTTTCAATAGGTACCCCGACAAACTACTCGGCCGTCAATATTCACATCCCACCCTTCGCAACAAGATTTCACCCATGTATCAAATATCAGAGCACCATCTGCAACTAATTTCTAGGGTTAGAACTAATATGCATTGGATTCGGTTTTGACTTTGGTTCGATTTCGCCCAGGATTCAATTCGTTTCTGGGGTTCGAAAATGCTAGATTTCTTCAGTTTTGAATTTGATTTTGCGTTTGATTCTTTTCTTCAATTTGGATTCGATTTTGTGTTTGATTTAGGGTTTTCTATCACTGAAACTTCTGGGTTCAATTTTGGTGTTCATCCACCATCGTTGTTGGCTTGAATTTGGGAAAAACTGTGTAAAACTTTTACTATTTAATGTAATTCTTATTTTTATATGTTTTTCGTAATATTTTACATTCTGTATTAAATTTCTTACATTTCTTTGTCTGAGTTTTAACTTCGTAGCACTATACTGAAAATTAGTCCCAAGTTCAAAGGCGGCATCCTTACCTTATTAAAATAAATACCCTTCCTAAATCCCTAGCATTATTCTCTACCGTAAAGAAAAAAAAAAAGAAACGGGAAATAGGGGAAGGGGCGGCGCAGAGTGAGACGCGAAGGAGGAAGAGGCAGAGAGAAAGAGAGGGAGGATCGACTTCTCATAAAGGTAATCCTAGAACCCCTAAACCCTTCTCTTCATCCTTGATAATCAAATTGTTGAATTAAGAAACTCTAAGAAGGTGATTGATCAACTAGGGCTTCGATCAATTTGAGGTAGAAACTAAGAAGCTGTGGTGTGTGTGTGTGCGGCGGCAGTGGCTGCCGAGTGTGTGTGTGTGTGTGCGCGTTATGTACTCTGTGTGTGTGTGTGTGTGTATTTTGTGTTCCCTTTGTGTGTGTGTGAGTTACAGGTACTGTGTGTGGGTTAGTGTGCGTGTGTGTGTGTGCTGATTGTGGGTGTGTGTGTCTGAAGTGGGTGTGTTCAGAGTGGTGGGTGCACTCAGTAAGTGTGTGCAGAAAGTGTGAAATCAGTGTGTGTAATTCATATAGTGAAATTGAAAGTGGGGAATTGATTAATAAAAACCCTAGGGGTGTTGTAGTTATTCTTAAGGTTATTGGTTAACTATGAAAGGAGTTATAGATGACTAAATCGTGGGGTTAACCTAGTAAAATAAAGTAGTATTTTGGGACGGAAAATAAAATAGTGTTTACTTGTGTCTAAGATTGGACTATTGCATATTTGTAGATTATCCAAGCGGAGTAAGCGAGCTAGTTAACGCAAGGCTAAGGTAAGGGATTACGCTCTTAGTTCTGTATTGATTCTTAATCCTTCGTTAGGATTCCCAATCTCTGTTTTATAAAGTAAACTATCTGTGTGGCTAGATAGTCTTTTAATAACTATTCCGTTCTGCGAATTGTTCCGTCTCTTGTTATCCACTCTATTGATATTGTTATTGTTCAATAGGGGTATCATGTGTATGATTGATTTTGTAACCTTGGTGTCCAAGTGAGATGTGTATCTTTTAAAAAGTGATCAAGTAAAGTTGTAAAGTTAAGCTTTGTTTTGTAAAAGCTCTTTAAAGTGAAGTTTTATAATAAGTAAAGTGATTATAGTTATTCATAATCCCGAAACGGATAAGTGGACCCCTACAGTTATCCATAATCCCGAAACGGATAAGTGGACCCTTACAGTTATCCATAGTTCTAAGTTGAACATGTGGACCCCTTTGCGTTGCTTGATGAAGTAACGTAGGTTATCATGATATACCGATTTTGGGTGCGGTCAGTAGAAACCCGAGCCCTGGGTACAGCGCGTGCTTAATCCCTAAATGAAGTAAAGTAAAGAAAAGTAAAGTTTTGTGAAAATATTGTGTTTTGGAAACTGTCTCTGAAGCCACGTGTTTTCAAGAAATGAATTGTTTTCATCAAGTTAAATGTTTTCAAACTGAGAGTTTGTTTGATCATTGAGTTATCCTTTCGTTGTGAATTCTTGTTATCGTTCCTTTCGGTTATCTCCTCTTAGTACCCGAGGAGATTCCGTATGAACTTGCTGAGCATTGTTCGCTCATTCCTTTCATTTTATTTCTCTCCAGGTTATAAGTAAGCAGTTCAAGACTTACAAGGTTCGGCTGCGTAGAAGTTGCCCTTTTAATAAAGTTAGTTAGTGGTTATGTTTCTGTTACGATTAAGTTTTAGACTTTATTTTCCTGTTAGTTATCGTTTGAGCTAGTGACCTGTACTAGCCGTTAGAGTTTGAATGTTGGTTAATGTTTGAATTGTGGTTAATTGTAACCGTTTGGCATTCTGATTTTGGGAATTTATCAAGTTAAGTTATTAATTATTAGTTATAAAAAGTTGGGGTGTTACAACTTTGGTTGGAGTTGAGATCTCATGTAATACTTTGTGACTGCTGTCTCTTTTGAATTTGATTCAACATGAAACAAAATCATTCCAACTTTTCAAAAAACCAATGAAAAGCCTACCCATCTGCGGCTACTATCTTTATCCTTTTAAATACTTTATTTTGCACCAACAATAGTTCACATTCCCTTGTTTCTATAATAAAGAAAAAGCACTACACTTACTATTATTTGATGGAAATATAATAAAGATAATGATAGTGAAAAGTTATAGCGAAACTCTATAATCCGTTGTATTGTAATAAGCCTTTGTGAGCCCACTAATAAAAGCTCGTTCAATGGATTACAAAGTTTCAATATGACTTTTCACTATGGCCACGTTTGGTAGCCCGTATAAATCCCCGATTGTACTATTAACAAGGAGGTAATGTGTTTGGTAGAAAATTAAGCAACTGGGTATTTATCCAAGTTTTCGGGATTAAGTGCTAAATACCCTGTCTAATAATACATCAGGGAGGGGTGGTATTATTTATCCCGTTGAATAAGCGATCGTGGTTATTTATTTTGGTAAAAAATGCCCTCTTTCCTTAAACGAAAGAATCATCGTTTTAACGTTGCCTCCCAAATAGTTTCATGTATGCTGAAGGCTCTTCTTTCTCACCATTCGAGGATTTCTTTCTTCACTTCCATACTTTCCACCATCAAAAATTATGATCAAACATCTGTCTGGATTTCGCAAGCCAAAATAAAATTATACAAACCCAGATCTGAAGTTCACAACCATTATCTGAATAGACTGAATATCATTGACAAACCCAAACCTTTGTGCTCACACTAAAATCCTGATTTCATTATTGTTAATTGGAGTTTGGTGGTGGTCATTAATCTCCAATTTTACATGTCTCTTCTATCGTCATTCGTGGCTCTGTCTTATCTCCACGGTAGTTGAATATGAAGGTCTATTTTGTGTCTAGATTTCCTTTAAAATTGTTGTTCTTGGTTTTCATTATGAAATCAAGTAGTAGCAGTTTTCTTTATTGTATTTTGCTAATGTGAATGTAGTTAGATTAAAGATGGTTTAACCTAATTTTCTTCAAAGATAGTGGGTGTTTTGGTAATTTGATTGATTAACCCATGATCATGCTAATTTTTTTAAACGACATTTTCTTGATGAGAGCCTGATTATTATTCATGCTGAGTAATAGTACACCTATTAATAATACAAGTATTACTAATACGACTTAATCCTGACGGGCTACCAAACGAGCCCTATGTGTATCACTATCCGGTGGGATATCTAAAGTTTGAATGGTACTTAAGTACCTACGAATTACCAATAAGTCCATGGATTTTTGGGTGGGTATGTAGTAAGCCAAGTGAACCTAATATATTTGTATTCATTGGACCAGTGCGTAGTACTTGTGTAACGAGTCGGGCCTGCGGGCTTGGTTCTTTACAAATCTTAGTTTTAGTACAAACCCATCTACCTCATGAACATTTCAGTAAATTTCAATTCGCACTACCCAACTAATTAAGCCACCCTCACTCTATACTTCCTTCCGAGTGTTCCTTTTTAAGTTTTAAAACCCAATTTCTTTATTTAGTTGGCTCCATATATTATTTACTAACTATTTTTTATTTCATTTTCTCTCTCCTACCCATTTTGTATACTCACAACCAGTGTTCTAATAAACACCCGTCTAGGCCGCCTAGGCGCTCATGAAACGCCTAGGTTCCGTCTAGGATATTATAGTTATTTCTGAAATCTCGGCCCCGCCTAGGCGCCTAGTGTTTTTTAGAACCTTGCTCACAAGTTTTAGAATTTCATTAGGATAATTAAAATAACCTATTACTGATCAAAGTTCCTTCATAGTAAAGTCAAAAAAGTGGGAAGATCATTTTGAGACGGAAGCAGTAGTTAGTTAGTCAGTTAGTGGTTTTCTGTTAGTTTGTTACAGCAACTAAGCTAGTTAGTGCTCAATATATGGACGAATGTAATGTGTTTGTAATTCATTCAATCAAACAGAAAATTCCCAAATTCTCTCTCCCTTTCTCTCGAATGTATTCTACATGTTCTCTCTCATCAATGGAAGGCCATCTCAGTTCTTGAGAAACTACGCTAGGATAATGAGAAGGGGAGGCTAGTCAAGATAGAAATATGGGTTTCTTAAATACAAGGGTTTTAAGTTTAATCCCTTTCTCAGACACCTTCGGACAAGTATTAACATAAAAACTGGCAGTTCAGAATAAATAAAAAGAGTCCTTGGACTAAAAACGTGTTGCTGAATTATCGCATTCCTGACTAAGTTACTAACTAAGAAAGAATAAGGCTAAGGCTATCGAACTGGCAGGAACGTGGGAAGATGGCTCCATTTTAGTTCATGGGATTTCACAAAGGGAGAAACGGAAAAAAAGAGGCCAATGTTAAAAATAGGGCAACCTGGTGTTAGAGAAAAGTACCTTTTTGGGGGAAAATGACAGCTTACACAACTAAACCCTAACTCATATGGCGAACAAAATTGAACAAACAATAACTTAAAATCAGTGTAATAGGGAGGTACTTACTTGAGTCTTCAAATCCTACTTGATTGCTCCTTAATCGTTCGTCTGCTCTCGTCTTTTCTCTCACTTGAGCGTAATGAGTGTTAATTTGGGGGAAATATGAGAGTAGGGAAGGGGTGTTTTTGGTTTTGGGGGGAATTTACCCGCCTTCACATATCGGCGTGTGTTTAAGAGGTGAGGTGGAATTGTTTTTTTTTTTTTTTAATGTCCCGGTAGGATATAAGTGACCAGCTCAGCAGGAGTTAACGATCTGATAGACGGTTGAGAGACGGAAGGACTCTTAAGTAAAAAAAAAACGTAGTTTGAGGTTTCTTAATTAAAAAAAAATGGTTTGGTGACCAAAAAGTAAAAAATAGATAAGTTCATGGACGAAAAAAGTACTTTTCTCCCTGGTGTTACAAGAGTTCCCACTATGCGTGAAGTAAATTAATATTAGAAAGATTGGGGGGGGGGGGGGTATTTAAAGCTTCACATGTAGTTTCCCTTCATTTCAATAGTATTTCAATATATTGACAAATTCTTGTTTTAAATGATGCGTAAACGAGTAGAACTCGACTGCTTATTTCTCAACAGTGTTAAGAACCATCTGATGCATAAAAAGAAAGTAATCATCAACCATGAAAACATCTGTACAACACGCCTAGGAAGGTAAAAGCAAATACCAGAAAATAATTCTTACCTCATGGGCTCCTTCTGGTATAGCAGAAGACATTGGAAAATCATAACTTCCATCAAAGAGTCTTAACGTTGCTAATAACTGCCAGAAACCCTGTTACGGTGGAGTTGTTCAACCTAGCTCATAACAAACTAAATGTCTGCATGGTATATTCAAGATTTCGTTTACGAGTAAATTATCACCTCCCTTGTCTTCCCACTCAATGAAAATGATAGTATAGCACACATTCTCTTAAACACAGTTTCACCTCCATTTATCAAAAATGAAAGAACATATATCCTCAACCACAAATTTTATACTGTTACTATACACCTATATACAGAGAGACGAGTTAAATACCATTTTCGTCCCTAACCTATTGACCTCTTTTCCTTTTCGTCCCAAAACTATGTTTTTTTCCTTTTCGTCCTTGACCTTTTTATTTTTGAACCTTATCATCCTTCTGTCAATATTCCATCCAATCTTCCGTTAGATTATCCTATGTGGCATGATGACATCACATATATGGCACTAGGCATTGAAAAACTTGCTGACTTGGAAGTTTAAGGGGTCAATATGTAAAAAATGAAATATGTAACCCTATGTTTATTTTTACCAAATATGAAGGGGATAACTGATTTATCTTTTCACTTAAAAAATATACTCTCTATCCCATTTTAAGAGTCAAAAATTTCCTAAAAGGGCGTCCCATTTTAAGAGTCAAAATCCTTAAATGGAAAATAGGACCTACATATCATACTCACAACAATTATCCACTAACTTTTCTCTACCACTATTTTCTCTCTCATACCCAACTATCAACACTCACAACACATCACTTTTTCCTGAATTCTTGAACCCACCCATTTTTTGACTCTTAAAATGGGACGGAAAGAGTACACGGTTGTATATATGGATTTCCTTCAAAAACAAAATTATCACCAATTATGTTGTTATACTGATATTAAATATATTGAATTATGTACTTATTTTTAACTATAATATCTTATTGCTAAAAAAACTGTAATATCTTATTGCTTTAAAAAAAGGAATAACATTTTATAATTTTTGAAAAAAAAAAAAAAAGCATAGTCATGTTATATTTTTATTCCCTTTTTTTAGCAAATATTTTATACTCCCTTTGATGATCGAACAACAGACAACACCGTCCAAAACCACCGTTCAACACCATCAACACTGACAACGCCCAACCATTATCACCGCCACCAAGAATAAGAAAAATTCTACCAAAAAAGGAATTAAAAAAATATATATATCCCCAGTACAAGCATCTCAACAACCTTAATGCTTATCCAAATTCAAATTTCAAACAAGTCAATATCTACAAAAATTCAATCACAAAATCTGAAAAACTAAAAACTAAAAACTAATTCTGATTTTTTTTTCAAAACTGTAAAAAAACAAACGAGGCGAAGAGCTTTCTGGAAATGATTATGGCTGTTTGAGCTCCGTCATCCGAAATTCCTCCATCAATCCAGATTCGCCTTCAATTTCCTCCGATCAAGCACTCCTTTCTAGATCCACCTTCAAGTTCTTCAGATAGGGAACTTTTTCTCTTCTGTATTGGCGAGATCTGGACGATTTGGAGGGGGAGGGGATGACGGAGACAAGAGAGCGAGGGGGAGGACGAGCGACGAACAAAAAGTTCTTAGTGGTGGGTTGGGAGGCGGAGGGCGGCGTGGGAAGAGGAGGCGATATGGTCGGCGTCACGTTGAAGAGACGGAGAGAATGAGCGTTTTTTTTTTTTTTTTGGATAACTCGGATTGAGGGTAGGAGGAGGGGTCGTAGTGTATAGTATGAATGAAATTTATATTTTATGATATAAAGTTTCAATTTTTACACATTGACCCCTTAAACTTCCAAGTAAGCACGTTTTTTAATGCCTATTGGCAAATTAGTGATGTCATCATGCCACATAGGATTATCTAACGGAAGATTGGATGGAATGTTGACAGAAGGATGATAAATTCAAAAATAAAAAGGTCAAGGACGAAAAGGAAAAAAAATATAGTTTTGGGACGAAAAGGAAAAAAAGGTAAGGGACGAAAATGGTATTTAACCCTACAGAGAGACTATCTTGTATTGATGTAAATATAAGTACAACAATGGCAATGATATTTCTGTACTAAACCTCACTAAGGAATGGAACAGCGCAGTTGACTTCATTAAAACAATAGGGTGAAAATAATGAGAGAGAAAATCATTTATTAATATTACCCCCATCTTATCTAAACAGCAACACTGGAAATTATCAGACACTAAGTGAGGACTGAACTTCAGATGACCTTAACATGATGAGAATTGCAATTACTCCCACATATCAAAAATAAGGCTCGACTTTTAAGCTTTTTAAGGAAATTAAGGAAGCTGACTTTTAGTATTTTCAGTAGCACATATTCCTAATTACCTGAAATGATTGCAAGTCATTGCAAATGCAGATTGGAACTTGATGATGCATAAAAAAGCACGGTACCGGGGGTACCTAATCAGTCGGGAACGCGGCGTTGGATAATCCTGGACGAACGACGGACGATCTGCAAAACAAACACCTTTAGGGCGCGAGGGCCCCCGCGAAAACCCTCCGGTGTGAGAATAAGCATCGTGTATAGAGATGATATAAACCGGAAGGAAAAGCGTATTATAGTATTGAGAGGGTATTTTGTGTGTACCCTTTTTTGTCAGAGATAGAACCCTTATTTATAGATCCGGGGTGGAGTCTCCACCAAGAATAGGAGATCCATAGTTGATTTGTAGTAGGCGAATGAATCCTTGTACTCCCTCCGGACTCAATTATAAGCAACAAAAGTGGGTTATTTTTTTACCTAAATATAAGCAACTCTAAGGGATTTCAAGACTATTTAATACTCTCTTACCAAAACTGCCCCTATTTAATTATTCATTTCAAATACAAGTGCACATTTATTACACATTTAATATGGGATATATTAGTAATTTTAACATGTTTTTATAATAAAATCAAGACAATTAACTAACTTAACTACTTTCTTAATAGGTGTGATTTTAGTTATTTTTGCTTATATTTAGGACCGGAGGGAGTATAATTTAGGATCCTTAGCTTGATAGGAGTCCTTTCGTACACAAATCGTAGTAGGATTTTATTCCGTAATATTAGGAGAAAATATATTCCGTTCAGAACTTAATACGAGAAGGGTGAATTTAGTAATTTCACTAGCAGTAGACACTCACTTTCGGACAGAGGGGTATGATTCTTCTGTATATTAGTCAAGTCATAGCAGAAAACCGGATAGTGAAACTATGAACAGTTTACATAAGAATACAATTAATATCAATAATGGCGTGATACTATACAACAATTAACTGATGGCATATCTCCCAAGCCGTACATAATTAAATAATGTTACCTGGCTTAGTTGATGCCTCTTCAGAAAACACTTAAGCTTTGCATGTAAACAAGCAGCATCCACGCTTGAAAACCCCTTCAGAAAGCAGTATCCCAGATGCACGGGTTTTAAATAACACAACTTGTTGGCTTCATCTCTCCTTTTCGATATTATGGTACAGATTATACCTGTTTCCAGGCAGCTTAACTACTTGTCTTGGCAACCAAGGAGGATCCAATAAGAGAAGTCGTGAGTCAAGTAGAAACATACGCTTTTTATTTCCTTGCCCGAAACTGTATGAGTGTACCTTATGAAAATTTCTACTTTCTACCTACATAAGTTGCCAACTTAGACAAGTCCGGAATCCAAAATGACAATTCAGAAGAACCAGTAACAAACATTAAACTTCCTGGGGCCCATTTGATGACAGGAGGTTCATTTTTGGTACTCATCCAACTAGCCACCTGGAAAGATAGGTGAACGAGAGTTTACAATCTCAGTCAGTTCAAAAAGAAACAAAAATGGACACACGCATTCACATAAGCCAGGTAAAGAAGGGCAACAGTAACAAATACAAGGAATCCAGCATGTAAACCATTATGTTAACTTTTTGCTCTAGAACGAGTGTATCTACTATAGTGTCTGACTACCAATAAACAACACTCCCTACATCCTGGAAAGTTAGTCCCATTTGACTTTTTATGGTCAGTACAAGTGAACTTTTACCAAACATTGATGTCAAACTAATCATCCTAGTAAAATTCTAAAAATTGAAATTGATAAATTTTTAAGGGATTTATCAATAACCATTTTTAGAATTTCATTGGAAAGATTAAATTAACATTTATGTTTAGTCAAAATTCACTTGTCTTGACCATAAAAAGTCAAATGAGACTAATTTTCCAGGACGGATGGAGTATTTCTATTTTTTTACTGCATGGGAAAGAATATTAGAGATAAATGATAATGACCATAAAACCACAGTCAATTTGCAAGAGTAGACCTCTTGAAGGGAATATATAATGCAATACTCCCTCCTAGGGATGGCAATTTGACCGAATCCGATCCGAACAGAAGGCAATTCGATCCGAAAAATTAGGGTTTGGTTTTCATTTTCTAAAATCCGATCGGGTTCAGATCGGATTCGGATCATGTTGATGATCTGACCGAACCCGACCCGATCCGAACCATAGTGATCCGGCCGAAACCCGATCCGATCCGACCCCTAAATAAAAGGTTAATCTAAAATATAAATAAAATATATTTAATATTTTCCTAAATTGTATTTCTATATTTGTGTTTGTAAGAATGATTTTGATAATTAGACTATTCTTTGTAGAACATTCAACATTATGCTTAAAAATAAATTTACTCAAATAAATTTAAGCTTAAAAAAAAAAAAAAAAAAAAAAAGAGAGAGAGAGAGAGACTTTTAATATATTCGGGTCGGTCGGCTTTTTTTTTTTTTTTTTTTTTTTATTTATTTATTTTTATTTCGGATTCGGGTCGGCAGAATTGTGATTCGGGTCGGGTTCGGATCTGGGTTGTTCCGATCCGAACCCGACCCGTTGACACCCTCCATCCCATTTTATGCTTCAAAAAAATGGGCACAAAGATTAAAGAAATGAATATGTTGATTATAAAATATGGATAGTGGATAGGGTGTTGTGAGTATAGGAAGTGTGTAGGAGAGAGAAAGTAAGGTAGGGAATGGTTAGTGAATAGTTATTGTGAGGATGACATGTTGGGTCCATCAAATTAAAAAGTACTAAAAAAAATCCTTTTGGGTTTTTGAAGTATAAATTGGGACACCCAAAAGGAAAGGTTTTGAAGTATAAAATGGGACGGAGGGTATATAGAGTCTATAGACACCTGGAGAGCACCAGATTCAAGTATAGGCAGGGAGGGGGATACACAGAAAAAGTTTGAGAATATCGTACTTCTTTCCCGGTCCGAACACTCCAAGCATAGATACTGCCATCACCTGAACCTGCCAAGTAACGAGAAATAAGATTAAGATAGCATTGCACGATGCATCAAATGGAAGATTACTCCAGCTGTCAGAATTTTAGAGAGTGACCCATAATTGACTCAATATTTCTGCTAAAGAGTTTAATAAACCATAGACTCCTCAAGAATTTTGCGAGTATCAACCAAAGATCATGTAGAAGACATTCAGAAAAACAGGGAACAGTCACCATGAAAAAGAAATACAGCAGTGGGATAACCTGAGATAACAAATGTCCCCTCAGGACTGAAAGAGGCCTCCAAGGTGGAGTCACTAGAAACTGGCTTCACATTGAATGCAGATACCTATAAGCAAGAACAAATAAAAAAAGCCTAAAGATGGTATACTTTTGAATGAAACCATTTTCAAGAATAGAGAGTGGAAACAACTCACAAGTTTGCCGCGAAAGGAATCAACTACATGAATATGACCATCCATAGTTGTCAACAGAATAAGTCTACCATCATTACTAAATTTGACAACATTTGCATCAGATAGATCTCCTCCTACAGAGATTGTATCAAAAGGACCCTGGAGGAAATCAAATTGCATGAAGGCGTAGATTAAACACCTTGCCCTAGTATAAATGAAATGACTGCCAAAACGTCCGCCCTAATACACTGATGTCCCGGGCTACTAACCTTTTCATACTTGCGAGAATCAAACATTCTTATGCACCCTCCAAATGCAATTGCAAAGATAAGCCCTTGATCATCATACGCTGTAGCTGGTCTTCCTTGTACACTCAAAAGGCCCTAACTCCAGATAACCAATTAGCAAGTTAATCCACAAAAATATGTTTTTCCAAGTAACATCAAGCCATCAAGAGGTCCACCTGACATTTATCAGCTCTTTGATCCCAAAGCAAAACAGTTCGATCAAGCGAGCCAGAAATAAAACATTCTCTTCTAGCACACAAGCTGAGGGAAACAACCCAGAGAAAATCAGTCATACAAAGTGTCAATCAAAATAATTAGGTTAGAGAAGCAACCAAGATAAGTGAGTACAGGGAGTGAGATCATACTTGTCACGATGACCTTTAAAGTAGCGCAAATACTTATTGTCGTGCAATGAGAGAAGCCGCAGAGATTCTGGAACAACAAAACTAATTTAGCTCTTGAATCTAATAAACTAGACGTCTGGAAATGCATTTCTAATAAACATACCATCCCACCCATTCTTGGATGAGTATATAACAGTAGTAGGATGAGAAGTGAAGCAAACTAGATCAACCCCATACTTTTTGCTATTAATTGTCTTCAAGCACCTGGAAACAAAATAGTACGTCTTACTACAAGTGCCAATATAAATAAAGTAGTAGATAAGTTCAAATACGCAACAATATCATTTGTATGTTTATCAAAGGAGAAAATATTGGCAACATTATTTGAATCGTCAACAGGACAGTGAATAAATAATAAGAATTCTCATCTGGAGAGTTGACATAAATCATAATTACCCAGCATGCCAGAAAATTCTAATATAGTAGTTCGTTGGATGAAATCACAAATTTCAGAATTATTTATCACGAGATTTGCAAAGTTTCCCAATTGAGTTAGACATGAACAACATTATAATTCAGTATGGTTTTCCCTGATCCAGTATGTTTTGTTCTCCGAAAAGGATATGCCATGCTGATATCATCATTCATGATGTACTCAAATTACTCTATCTAAAGGAGGCTTACAATAACAAACCTTTTTCAGCATTATCCTGTTTCTGAATGTGTAAGTGGTGTTTGTGCGTAGTGCATAGTGCATAGCTTTAATATGTATGTAGACACATAATTATTTAGGGCTACGCGACCAAACATACAATATTAAAATACATTTCACTATATAAATCTCAGTATGTGCTACTTATGATATTCATCTATTCAAATTGCAATTGAAAGAAGATAGAAAAGAGGGTTCTGTGGTGAACATAAATCGTACATTGATTACTGCAATAAGAAATGTACTTTTGCAAGAATAATATCATATTCAACTTTTTACTCTTTTAAAAAACCAAACATAAGAGGCATACGTTGCGTTGGCCACATCATATAAGCGAATGGATTCATCATCACTAGCTGTCACCAGATAACTTGACGTCCTGTGGAAGTCCATTGAGCTTATTCTACCATTCTGCAATGAAAACCTGTTGCTATAATGTCACTTATCATAAAGCCAAATAATTAAAAAAGAAAAGTACATAGTAGCTTTCAAAACATATACTCCCTCCGTCCCAAAATGATCTTCCCATTTAACTATTCAAACTTTTTAAGGATATGAACACTTGCTTCACTAGTCATGTTTTGTTTATGCACTTTTAAGCCTAAATTATAGAAATAGGAAGAACTTTTTGAGACAATGAGAAATGACAAATGGGAATATCATTTTGGGACTGAGGAAGTATTAACTTATTCCATGAACTGTCGTGAAAAAACAAGAGAATTGATATTCATATGTAGAATATAAAAGAACATGCTGCTCGGTTGAAAAACTACAGAGGCCATAAAAGCATTTATTTAGTATAAATCCTCCAAATTAATAAAACATAATAGCTCAAAATCAAAATAAGGGGAAACAAAAACAGATTATAAAGGTATCATATATGTTACAAGATACAACAGCATAAAATATCAATAAATCAACTAAGTTGAGCCTTCAGCCGCTAAATGAATCATGGGCGAAACTCATTTTGCGCAATTTATTATCATGTCCATCTAACAATCCATGTTTGCGTCAATTGATAACAGTATCGGGCAGTATACTTGATCATTCAAATAAAATTCATGTGAGAATTAAACTCCATTATATATGCAAAAACAATAATAGAATCCAATAATGACTTTTGCATTTTCATTGAACAATACTAGACTCCAATAAGAAATCCCGTTCTGAGGTTGCGTTTGGTAGCATCAAGCACTTGATTATTAAGAGGAGGTTGCACATATTCAAGTTGAATAAAAGAATTAAATCATGCATCCTACCCCCAAATTACCCTACATAGTATTAAGCATCAAGTGCTTGATGCTACCAAACGCAACCTGAGTCTGCTAAACTTCAATCAGCTGCAAATGTTACATTGTGAAAAATGGATTCGACGAAAATTCAGTGAAACCCTAATAACCTATCATCCACGAATGCAACAACAAAACAGACAAGCGGATGTGTGGCTTCAGAAATATTTCTACAAAATCACAAAATTGTGAAATGAGAGAAATCATGGACCATCTAGAGAACGATAATTTCAAAGAATCAACACTCACATACTTAAAAATTATTACAGTAGAAGTAAATTAAATTTTATCTCAAATTCTCAATCAGTTGCTACAGGTTAAAGAAATGGAGAAAAGGAAAGAGAGAGAGAGAGAGAGAGAGAGACGTAATCGCGAAAGGCCATGCCAACTTCCATGCTTGGAAGGATTTCTTCGTTGAGCTCCAATGAGACCTTGTCTTCTCCTACAAAATATTCGATCAAATTATTTTCCGCCATTCTCGATTAGCAATAATACATGACAAAGAACAATTAAGGTAAACCGAAAAAAATGTTGGTCGTTGTTTGATTCACTGACCTGCCATTGATAGAGTTGGGAGGGAACAAGTATTGCAAACCCTTGTCTCTCTCTCTCTCTCTCTTAGTTGAAATTGTCAACGGCACTCCCTCCTTTGCCAAAATAGATGTTCAATTAAAATTAAAGTTTAGACATTTTATTCTATGCTTACAAAAAAAGAAGTTTACAAAATATACAAAATGTGGAGGCGATATTTCATTGATTACATCGATAGTGGACCTGGCACACTCCAATTAAAAACACTAACACAATTATGACACCTCATTTTGGAGCCATCTTTTATAACTTTATTATTTCCCTTTATTCTACAACATGAGAACAATTACCTAATAAGTTTATCTTAAAAACCAACAACCGTTCCAAACTCCTCTCTCTCCTCCGTATCATCTTTTTCATCTTTTTGTTTGATTTAGTTTTTTAGATTTTCTAATTTAAACATGAATCATTTATTCATTTAATGATTAATGTTTGAATTATAAACAGATTGTTGATTTTCATTAATAAATGGATTGGTGCTACCTACAACTTTCATCGATTTCATGGAGACGATATTATGCAATCCCAATTTCCAGCGACATTCAAGTCAATCAATTATCTTGCCTCAAAAATAATTTGGTATACATCAATACTTAGTCGAGAGTCTTTGCATTCTTTCCATGTTGAAAGCTTTTGTATTTTATTTGTACTTATTGATGCAATACTTACGATGCTTGGTTGGACATTTCTTGTCTACCCAAATGCATTACTTTGCCATGTACTCAACGCCACATTGTTTCTGTTTTAGGATTTTCTGAAGGCCAATGTTAGAACTTATTCAAGTGTAATTTAGAGAGGGTAGACAGGTAAATTATGGTCATTCAATGGGTATCTTTAATGCATTTTATACCTCAGTAATGAAACTCTCGTGTAACCCGTTAGGCCGTTACTCCTGTAATAAATTCCTCTGAGTAACCCCTGTTATTTTTGGTGGAATAATATTAGGGTCACAAAAAGTCACAAAATCTCACTCACAAAATCTTAGGTGTAGTGATTTTATTGGTGTTTTTAATTAAAGTGTGACGGGTCCACTATCACTACAACCAATAAATATCGCCACCTCATTGTGTGAGCATGATTTTGTGACTTTTTTTGTGCCCCTAGCATTGCTCTTTTTGGTGTTGACATAAAGTCCTCCCATGAACTTAGAAAATCAATTTTGTCACTCCACCCGTTTAAAATATTGTTTTTTTTTTCTCCATAAAGGTTAGTCTCTTTTTTCTGTTCATTTTAAAATAAATTTTGAGAAAAAATTAAATTAATTTAATTATCTTAATATTAGTTTAAAATTTGGTATTGACAATACTTTTAATGGTATACTAATCACAAGTTTAGAATTTTTTATTAAGATAATTATAAGTAACATAAATTATTGCTTAAAGTTTTCTTGCAGTAACAACGAAAAAAAAGAAGAACTAAACAGAGGGAGTACTTCGGTTAAATTTGTAAAATTAGGAAGTGTAATTAATTAATATAAAGTAAATTAAATTATATTTAAGGTAATTTAATTTTGTAGAATAATCAAATGATTGTAGTCTTTTACAATAACACCTTCCTATTCATAACTAAAAGTATTTTTTGATAAACAATGTTAAAAATGCTTAGTTAATAGTAAAACAACAAGTATAAGTATTTTAAGATGCATTTAAACTTTTTAAACCACAAATATTTTGGATAGAGGGGCTACTAATTTACGTTGTGGAATGAAGAAAACTGTTATTTAAACTTAGACCACTATATAACACATAGGAGTATTCCTTTCGCTCAAAATAAGATTATTAGTCTTGACACGGGGATAAGATTATTAATCTCAACACGGGCAGTAAAGAATACTACTACATTTGTTTCACATTGATTTTCTCACTTTTTTTTGTCGTTACTAATAATATTTTTAGTTTGATTTAATTATCTTAATGAAAAGCAAAAAATTGTTATTGATAGTATTGTTGATAGATTATCAATAACAAGTTTGAATTTTTATTAGTATAACTAAATCAATCTATAATTGTTGCTCTCAAAGTACACTCGTAATAATGGTAAAAAAAAATACGAAGATCATTGTGAAACGGAAAGAGTGATATTTTATTGGAAATCTGATTTTTTTTTTTATCAAATTGAAAAAGTGATATAAAAAGTAGGTGTTGTGAGAACGAAAAAAAAGAAAATGTGTAAGAAATAATAAGTGAAAAATTATACTCACTCCGTCCCAGACTAAGGTTCTTACTTTCCTTTTTGATTTGTCCCGGACTAAGGTTCTTAGTTGCTTTATTAAATAAAATGGACAATGGGACCCACTTGTCATTCTTATAACAAAAACTTTCTACCCACTTTTTCTTCCCTACTTTTTTCCTACTTTACTTTTCATACTCACAACATTTACTTTTTCTTAATCTCCGTGTAAAATCAAACTAAGAAAAAAACAATATTAGCTTCGTCTCATTTTAAATTGCACGAAACCGTTTTTACACAAAAATTAAGGAAAAAGTGAAAAATGTGAAGGGTAGTGGGTGTAGATAGTTTAATAGTTAGTGGATTAGTTGACGTGAGTATGCAAGCGGGTAAAAACTTTTCATTTTTAAATTTTGTAATTTATATGGGACAAACAAAATGACAAATTTTAGGATTTGAAATGGGACGGTGGGAGTATACTGTATACTACAAATAGGGACTAACAGAAAAGAAATAAAGATTTCTCGTAAGAATTTAACAAAATACATAAATTTACAGTGCTATACATCCCACACCAGACCAGGTAATTATTTCAATAACCACCCTCCAAACTCCATAAAACTAAAAGAAAAAGAACATCAAAGGCGAATAACATCACATAACAGGCAGAGGTAAGACAACCTCAGCAGTCGAATCAATGGAATCTCGATTTCCACGATCATTAGCAGACCTCTTTATGAACTCAATACAATCAGCCACTGCTTCACTATGGTGCGGATCATTTGACTGATTATAATAATTATACGACCGGTGACAATTCGCCGGCGAATTCAACGACGACGATGACGACCGGCTCTCCTGGTGGTGGTGGTGGTGGTCGGTGTTTTCTGCAGCCGCCTTCGAGATGGCTGATAACATGATTAACCGGAACACGGCTTCCCGTAATCGATCGAGCAAGGACATGGCAGGGGATAATCTGGTGGATTTTCTGGGAGCGGTTCGGAATCTGGGAATACAAAATGTTGTTTTCATTGTACTTGTTCTTGGTGATGGTCTGGTTTGGTTTGTCTGAATTGTTTCTTCTCCATTTGATTTTGTTTGGTAGAATTTGATGAATTTTGAGGACAACTCAGTATATAGCACATGGTGTGGGAGTGTTTATATATAGCTGCTGATATGGCTTGGCTTGTGGCTTGGCTACATGGCGTGGGGCTTTGCTTTTTTTTTTATTTTCTGAATGCACAGATTTCTGTTTTTAGTGAGCGTTTTAGGCTAGGTGTTAGTGCGGGATTGGATGGGCGGACGAAACAGACAAAATAATGAATTATAAATGTTTCAGTTAATGAAACGTTATCGTTAAACTATTTTACTCACCGTCTAAAATTAATTTTATGTTTTTTTTTTTTTAAAGCAATCTTATAGTACTCCCGATCTCATTTTAGTATGTCCCAAAATATATGTCCACTTTCAAATATGACAAATAATCTTTACTAATCTTTTCACTCATTCTCTCTCTTACTTTACATTTATATTTACAACACTAATCAACTTATTATTCTCTCCAACCACTCATTCTCTCTCTTACTTTGTTTTTATATCTCCGTGTAAATGGGAGGATGTATATATATACTCTAGGACGGAGGTAGTAAAAAAATTGTTATAGCACGGAGGAAGTACATACTTTTATTGTTTCGCCATTAAAAAAATTACAATGTAATATTGGAAAATCAAATATTTCTTCCATCTTAAAAAAAATATCATAAAAAGATAAATTTACTCTTCAATCAAGACAAAATTAAATTTATTTAATAATTATTTTGGGACGGGGGAATACAATTCACATCAACCATAGTCTCTCGTCTCTTTATAAGCATCAACCTTATACAGTTATAATTCTTGGTCTCTCTATAATTGTCATATTATTGCTTTTTCTGATATTTAAACCTTATACTCCCTCATCTCATATTGTCATATTTTTGCTTCTTTTTTTTTTTTTTTTTTTGTGATTTAACCAAGTAACCTATACAAATAAAGATAGTGTAGGGGGATTGTTAGGGCTCTCACATCAGCAAAATTGGCTATAAATGTGAATTGGGGAATTTAATAGTTTTATGCAGAGTACTCCCTCCGTCCCACCTGAATTAGGATTTTTTTGGTTGGGCACGAAGATTAAAGAAAATGTGTTAGTGGAGTAGGTGTTGTGAGTATGAAAAGTGAAATAGTAGAGAGAAAGTGGGGTAGAGAATAATGAGTGGAAAGTTGTTGTGAGTGTGAATGTGGGTCCATTAAATAAAACATTTCCATTTTTTGGTTATCCTAATTCGAATAGAACACCGAAAATGGAAATTTGTCCTAATTCGAGTGGGACGGAGGGAGTATATAATAAAATACCATGATTGATCCCGGAATCAAAGAGTCCATTATGGACATACGCTAGAGTCTACTAGTACTATTATGGTTGGACCAATCAGACACATAGAAAATGATGTAACTTGTCACAATATTTGCCGGAAATAATGAACCAACCAAGTTGATATGAATTATCTGCGGGGACGATTTGGATTGTCGCATGATCGTATATAAATGTTACTCTCTCCGTCTCATACTTATCGCTAATTATTTACTTTTTGAGCGTTTCGTACTTATTTTTATTTGCTTAAAATGTTCACTTTTCTCTCTCATATCCACTCACAACAACTATCCACTAACTTATTTTCTCTCTCCACTCACTCACCGTACTTACTTTTCCAATATATTTTCTTAATGCACGTGCACTCCCGTTTGGTAGCAATGAGTATTGAGACGGAGAAAATATATATTTATTAGTATTTCTTAATACTAGACGATCTAGATTCATTTCAGCTAATAAAATACTCATTAAATTTCACATTCATTTAATTAGTTTTCATTGTCCATTATTAAAAAAAATACTTTTAACACATTTATTTTGTTGATTACATGAGTCAACACCGAAACATGAAATAGCACTTGTAGTTAGACTAGACTTGGAGTCATCCATCTAATCTTTTAGGACGGACGATTAGGAATAAAAAATGTAGAAATTTTGAAGATAACTAATTTATGAGAGTTGGATTGCTTAGTTTGAACTAACCATTATGCTCATGACCTCATGCTATTTTAGCTACTCTATAGTAGGTTGCAAAACCAACCAAAAACCTAAAAAATAAAACAAGTTGGGCCTGCCCATTTTGTATGACATGCCCAAGAAAGACCAAAACACATTCTCTCTCCATCCCGGAATAAGAATCATACCTCTCATTTGCACGGAGATTAAAAAAATGGTGGAAGTAAAGTAAGTGTTCTGAGTGTAAAAATAAAGTATGAGAGAGAATGAGTGAGAGGGAATAGTAAGTTGATTGGTGTTGTGAGTATAAAATTAAAGTAGGAGAGATAATGAGTAGAATAAATAGTAATGATTATTTGTCATTTTAGGAAAAAGACTCTTACTCTGGGACGTACCAAAATGGAAAATAGGACTCTTACTCTGAGACGGAGGGAGTAACAAACTAATCTAAAATAAAAAACTAAAATAAATAAATAAATTATTTTCGCCTTAAAAATGAATAATAAAGTTTGATATTGATTGAGAGCAAACTTAAAATAAATAATAATAAATAAATGACTAGTCTATTGATCCAGGATAGAGAAAATAGAGTGGGACAAAACAAAACAAACCAAAGCAAAATCCAAGTTGAAGTAGCAGCAATTAGTAGGCTTTTGTTTATACGTAACTTGATGAAGTTGGTTCACACGTTAATAATACTAGCGGGTAACCCGTGCTCTGCACGGAAACCAATATTATGTCTTTTAACTATAGTTAACTGATATAGTAATCATCATTTTAACTAATATTATTAATAATAAAAATTAATCTATATGATTATTATTATTATAATACTCCCTCCGGTTCAAAATAACTGTCTTTTTTTGTTTTTGCACAATTCTTAAGGAAAGCAATTAATATCATGATTTAGTGATAAAAGTGTCAACTTTACCCCTATTAAATATGCATAATTACTACACTAATGTCTCACAACTAAGACAATTATAAAGCAAAACAAGTTTCAAGGCAAGGGTAAGAAGGACATTTAGCTCAAAAGTGACAGTTATTTTGGACCAAAATTTGGCTCAAAAGTGACAGTTATTTTGGAACGGAGGGAGTAACTATTATAATTAATTAATACCATGATAGTAATAGTTAATATATATATTAATAGCAATGATTAGTCTATATAATAATAATTATTAATATAATTATTATAATAAAATAATATTATTATATAGTAATAGTTAATTGATATAGTAACTATTATGATTAATTAATATTAAAAATTAATAATGTAACTTATATAATAACTATTATAATCAACTAATACTAATAATAATAATAATAGTTAATGTATGTAGCCTATTATAGTTAACCAATACTAGTAATAGTAAAAAATAACTTATAAAGTAACTATTATGGTTAACTAATACTATTAATAATAATAATTAGCTATCTAGTAACTATTATAGTTAACTAATACTATTTAATAGTAATAAATAACTAATATAGTAGTAACTAAACTATTAGTAGTAATATTTAAACTATATAGTTAACTATAATAGTAACTATTATAGTTAACTAATACTATTAATAATAATATTTAACTTGTATTGAACTAAATATTGTTAACTAATACTATTAATAGTAATAGTTAACTAATATAGTTAACTATAATAGTAACTATTACT